>VXAU01004747.1:280160-309853 GCA_013399695.1 Formicarius rufipectus | reverse complement strand
CGGGGCGGCTGCGCGGCGCCCCCTGGCGGCGGCGGGCGGCACTGCGGGCCGCGCCCGACCGTCCTCCTTGCTCGGGACAGGCCCCTGTGCTGCTATTGCTGCTGCTGCTGCTGCTGCTGCTGAGCCACAGAAACACGGTGGCAGCTAAGCTGGAAAACAGGTCACCGAGTCCAGCCCGTGACCGAGCACCACCGTGCCAACAGGCCGCATCCAGCCCTTCCTTAAACACCCCCGGGGACGGCGACTCCGCCACCTCTCTGCGCAGCCCACTCCAGTGTCTATTCACCCTTTCCGTGAGGAAATTCCTCCTAATGTCCAACCCTGGCCGAGAGCAGGGTTATTGCCGCGTGTCTCAAGGCACCTCTGACCACCCTGATGCTTCCTAAGGGAGTAACTCATCAAATTGAAGCTCCAAGAAAGCCCAAGGCCTGGCCTGGCAGTCTCGGGGGCTCCAGGAGACGGGCAGTAGCTGACAGTCTCTGGGGTGTCCCTGAGCTCATGGAAGGAGCCTCCTGAAGCCAGAACCTCTCTCCGGGTGCAAATCCCCCTTTTCCACTCACCTTTTGTGTATATGCCTACTCTGGGGCATATATGTATTCCTCCTCAGCTATCTCCTCCTCCTCAGGTCCTACCAAAATATAAAACATAACCACATGTGCTGTGAGTCCCCTGGGAGAGAGGGTGAGACAAAGAACAAGTACTGTGTGACAGAGGAGAGCCACATCACTTCACACACTTCTCAGTGACACCAGATATGACAGTGATAGAATTGAACAGGAAGAAAGCCAGAAGCTCAGGACTGGCTCACTCCATGCCAATCTCTTCTTGTTCATTTCCTTTCCGAGATAAACAACCCCAGTCATTTTGATCTCTCTTTGTGAGGAAATTTGCCATGCCCCTAATCAGCCCTTTCTGAGAAAGGCTTACTTGAACTGCAGACGGTATTCCCAGAGAGGCCGTGCTAGTGATTTACATAATAGCATTATCATATTTTCCATATTATTCTCCCCTTCTCTCTTCTGCATGCTAATATTTTGTGTGTGGTTTTTTTTAACCTGCAGCTACTCACAGAAGCAGGGGTTGTGTGACATCCAGATTTGTTTTTGAGTTGCTAGAGAACATCTGGAGCTTTGTAATTCTTTTGCGCAATTTGTTTTCCCTTTTCTGTCTTTGCGTGTGCCCAGCGAAAACTTGGCAAATGTGTGGTGTTGCCCATTTGCCACATTTGCATTTTACTCAGTCCTTTCTAATCTCCTCAAGAGCTACTCAACAGCTTTGAGTCATCCTTGAAAAATGTTTGGTGTGTTGCTCATTTTTGTTTCCAGATCATCCGTTCATATATTGGGCATTCCAGGACCTCGGAGCCAGTGTTCACATTCCCTACCCTTAACCTGCTGCCAAAATGAAAATCAATCTTTGAACCTTCCATCCGGCTTCCTGCCTCCTCCTTGAGTTGTTAATCCACAGAGATACTTCACTCCTCACAACAGGGCTCTGTCACCTCCGGGCAGGTGTGCTGATGAGTCCCCAAAACTCTCAAGTATGGATCAGAACTGGAGCAGGTGCATGTGGCAGCCCCCCATGCATTAGGAATGGGATGTGCCAGATCAGGTTGCGCAATGATGGACTTTCCTTGCTGCCCTCCTGCCATGGCAGCCAAGGACTGTGGGCCTCCAAAAGAGCCCCCTCCCCAGCCTGGCCCCCTTGCACTGTGCTTGTTTTGGTGCTTCTCTCCGATCTTTTCCCCCTCAGGCTGGCTGCCAGCTCCTGGGCCCCTTGCCAGCAGCTGCATGTGCATGTTGTGAACTCCCCCGCCCACACAAAACTGCCCCAGCCCCTCTGAGCAGGTCACATGCTGTGCCCACTGCCCAGTGTGGGCTCCCCACGCCTACGCTCTGCGGGCACGAGGGTTCCACCTGCCCCTCCTGTCTTGCAAAGCGGAGGGCAGAGCAGCATGTGACCAACGCCATCCCAGCGGCCATGTGAGACCCAGACCTCCAGTGACACGGTGGGCATGGTAAGCTTGAACTATTCCTTGAGACAGTGAAGCAACACCGCCTCTCTCCAGTGTTTCCCCAACCCAGTTGGCTCCTCTGCTGACCTGCTACACACAGTCGTGCCGCGGGGACACACCCAGCACCCACAAAACTTGGGCTGGCCTGATGAGATACTGGCCCTCATGCCCCATTGCCTCCAGAACCCAGTTGTCTGATGGTTTCTTTGTCCATAGGCCCGCTGGGAATCGGGTTCCCCCTGATTCCAGCCTGTGTTCCTGTAAGAAAGGGAATTCACTTGCTCTGATGGGGCAAGCAGAAAGGAGGGAGCACGCCTTAGCTGTGCTCCCGGAGAACAATAACAACATTTGTTTCTTCAAATGACTGAGTGAGTTTGTGAAATATCAAAGGCAGCATGTGTGACAGGGCACAATAACCCATGCTGGTACCCAGGATAAGGTTAAGACATCCCGCAATCCCCTGCCTCCTTGGCAGTTTCCAGAGCTACCACTCCTCTGCTGGTCTTCTCATAATTACAGCCAGTCCTGCCCCTCAAGCAGACACTGCCTTAGTGTTTAGTTACCACCAAAAACTCCTGGGACCCATTTTGCAAGGGCAGGACCATTACCAGGCAGAGAGGCATCCCTGTGCTGCCTGCCACCAGCCAGCAAACCCTCCCTTGGCAACAGTGAAGTGAATGTGATCCTCAGAGCTGCAAATGGCATCTTGGAGGGACTCTGCAGGCACAGGAAATAAACTGTGCTCAGAAACAGAAGGCTGGCCTCTTAGAGGAGCCAGAAAACAGTTCTAAAATTCAAAAGGGAAATGGGTAGTGACCCACCATTACCATCTGAGTTTGGGCTTAATATCCTTAATATCTTTCAGTAAATGGACCTTGCAGGAGGCCTTTTGGCAGTCTCACCCCATTCAACAGTTGTCTCTTTCATTGCAGTCCTATTTCTTTTCTCTTCTCCAGGAATCACAAGGATTAATGGCATTTGGGCTCCTGCTCTCCAGCTGCGATGAGCCAGGAGGGGCAGAGGGCCAAGGGTGGCATATGTGGCTTCATTCCCTGAACCACCAGCAGCTTTGATGTTGTGTGCACGTGGGAAGGAAGATGGGTGGTGAGGGAGGAGAGACCGCTGGTACACAGCCACCCTTCAAGGAGCATTCCTGATTTACAGCTGAGACCCAGATTTTAGTGCAGACAGTAAATATTCACTCTGGGAAGCCACACGCAGGGGATGTTTTAGATAGTGGGAAGAAGGGAGAGGTCCAAGACTTGCTGTGGCTGAAGTGGGGCTTTTCAGCTCCCTAGACTCCAGCCTGGCAGCTCCTGGGGCTCAAACACCACTAGCAGCAAGTGGTCTCCTTTGTGATGCAGAGCTGCTGCCCCTGCAAAGAGGGGCTGCAAAGAGTCCCCGAGGGGGCTCGGTTTTATTACCTAACAAATTGAAATTGGTGCTGTAGTATTTTTACAAATGGTCTGTGCCCATCTTCATTCTCAGCACAACTCGTGTTTTTTCAACCAAGTTTCCCCACGGCTGGGTTTGTTGGGGACTTTTCTTATGGCTCCCTGACTACTAAGATTCCAACCCTTCGCCAACCCCGTTTTTCACTTTGCACCAGCTGCATGTTGCGGGAGATTTGCAGAGCCATTCAGCGATCTTACTTTTGTGAGTGCTGTTATCCTTGCAATTTTGCATCACTCCAGCAGCCTTTCTGCAGTGGAAGTGTCTGCAGAGATCAGAGGGCTTGCAGCTGGTGGTACCACCCCCCCTCCACGAGCAGGGCTGCATATGCTGACCTCAGGCTTTCTTGTTCTCCTTCACAAGCTGCATGCTGCTATGAAATCCTCCCTGTATGAACACGGGATTTGGGTTTGTGTAAGGGGTTATTGACCCACAAGGATCATTGTGTCCAACTAAAGAGAATAGCCCGGATCAAACATGTGACATTGGTGTTATTGGCACCACACTCTAACCAGCTGAGCTAATCTCAGGAACCAAAGAAAGGGGCATCTGGATTTCAACGGGGGACATCTTGATCTGCAGCCAAATGCTCTACCACTGAGCTATACTCCCCATCTACATATGTACAACCTGAGAAAGGCATGGCTACTATATCCTGCTGCTTTTCTTCTCTTTATAGGTAAAGGCTCCTACTGCACATCTGTTGCACCTATTGCATCCCATTCAGTCACAGGTCCTTAGATGGATTTCTTTCTATCCCATTTTGGGACATTTGCCTGGTTTCGGTTATGCAGCAATCTGACGTTCACTTCTGGGTAACAGTTTGAGTCACATGCTTTAAAAACACTGTGAAGCAAACAGAAGTGGGTAGATGTTTTCTACATTCTTTTATTTTTGTGTGTGTGCCTGGTTTTTAGTAAGTGTCTGAGGGGGAAAAAAAAAAAGATATGACTGATGATTTGTTGCTCTCCCTTTGGAAAAGGTCCAGACTATAGAACAGGGCTAAAATGCCAGGGAAGAGTTTACTGCATAGAGACAGGCTTTTATTATTTGATTTTATACATTCCCTGGGTAGCATACTTTCTTTAATTTAAAATCCCAGAGAAGTCATTTTAGATCTTTATTCAACAGAGCTTATTTGTTCTTCTCAGTTTTCCTTATTTTTAGAAAGGTGAAGCATGTTCCCAAATTAAATTGTTACTGGGATGGACTTCAGCCAAGAGGATCCATGGTTCAAGCTGTAAGGCACAGGAAAGAGTAAAACAATGGGGTTTTATATTGTGTTTTGTTTGGCAGGGTGAGAAGAGATACGTCCTTAAAAGATTTGCATTTTTACTTAGCTATAGTGTATTTCAAAAGACAGTAAGGACTATTTTCACTTCTCACTTTGCTTAAAAAAAAATAAGCACACCCAGAAATGCTGGAAACGTGGGATTGCCAGATTCTCCTTAGTTCCAGGAAAAGGTTTGTATTTGGGGATCTTGGAGATGCTTACAGTAGCATCCCAAATATTAGCTGAAGTGGGCTGATCCTCTACCCTTTTGATTATCTCTGCTGCAGCTACCAAGGCAGAGCTTGCAGCAGCCTGGCCCCAAGCCAGCCTCTTCTCCCAGGCATCCATGAATTATATTCCTTATGTCAGCCTCCTACTCCAGTGACCTGGAGCCCCTTCTCCAGGGGACAGTTTTGCGTGGCTCCTCTGAGGTTGTTTTGCAGTGACAGAGCAGAGCCCTGCAAAGCTCACTCCCACGTGAAGGTTTGACACAGGGTGCCTGTGAGCCACAAGAACATGTGCCACTGTCAGGGAGCAGGAACGTGCCTCCCTTCTGCCACAGCTGTAGCCAAATTCCCTCCATCACGGTGCACTGGAAAGCAGGGCAGCCAGTGCCTGCAGCTGCAGGCATGTGAGCATGAAGCCATGGGCTGGTAACGCTCTCCAGGGCTGGGACGACTCTCCCTGGCTGCTCCACGGGCTGCCTGCCAGGCAGCTGAGACCTCACTGCTTCCCCAGCTGAGCAGCTAAAACAGTGAGATTTAAAAACATAATATAAAATCAGATTAATAATTAAAAATTAACTGTCCTTGCTAAACAGCATATTAAAACATATCCTTACACAGGGAACAAATGTCTCCGAGCAACAAAAGCAAACAACGAGGAAGCCAGGGTCTGGTATCTCCTTTCCAGCATTCTGAAAGGTGCTGTAAGTTTATATTGAAAGGACTTTTTTTTTTTCCAAGCACCCTGGTGTTTGGAAACAGCAAATTCCCTTAGCAGCTGACCTGCTGCAGGCATCAATGGAGAATCAGTTGGAGCCAGACCCTCCCCAAGCCAGGGGTGGAAATTCCACCACAGCCTCAGTCCCCATCAGCGGTGCTGCACAGTGAGCACCATGCATCCCTGGCAAACAGCAAGACTGTGGGAAAAACAACTTGTTTCCAAGGCAGGTTATGCCAGAGCCCTCTGTGATCCACTTAACACCTGCTGGGGCACTGAAATTCCGCAAAACACAGAATTTACTCAGCACCAGATAGTTTGCATGCTCCTGGTTCAGTATGATGCTTAAGGTTCCATATCTGTATCTAGGATGCATGTTGCACATGCCAAGATCTCTTTTGATGTATTGAAGGACCTTCTGAGAGAGAGAATATAGGGCTCTCTGCACTTAGCTGACCATCAGCACTGCTCCTGCAAATGGGGGTCCCTATGGCAGACTGTCTGCCCAAGAGTCAACCCTTCTCTCACAGGATGACTTCAAGCCCCTGCAGCAGACTGAGGAAAAAGGTCCTAGGTCCAGTCAATGGTTTCTTTTAAACCTTATAAGAAACTAAAGAAACACCATGTAGGTTACATCTTAAAATTACTTAAATGTCAGCAGATTCTGTGTTGGAGGCAAGAAAAATAACATGGGAAAACCTCTAACCTAGTCAACTCTCATTTCTTAAACTGTCTCACTAAACTGCCATTGGCCTAAGCTTATATGCTTATACTTTCCCTCTTGGAAAACTGAAATTTCAGGCATGGTGGCCATTATCTATTTTTAGATTATCCCCCATTCAGGCACAAAAATACAGTGATTGCTAAGAAAGCTAAAAATTCTTAATAGAAAATCTTGTTAATTTTTAGTAGCGTGTTTATTTCAGGCCCTTTCAGCAATGCACAACACAAGCCTCTAGTTTGATAATAAACCCTTCCACAAGAGGAGAATTGAAAATGTTATACTGATGGGGAAGATAGAAGAGGAGAATGCAGTGGAACTAATCATTCTGAGGAAACTAACCTATGATGTTTACTGTCACAATCTCTAATGGAATCAGGAATGAACCTGGAGTCTAAGGCACTTAAAAAGGTAAGAAATCAAATGGCTGTCCACAGCACATGAGCTTGCAAAAGGCCCTGGCCAAAGGCCCTGAAGAGGCTAAGGATTCAAACCAGGACCAGGCTTTGATACCAAATAATGGGAACAGCCAAAACTACATTAGACAGGTTTAGAAATAAACTAAAACAAGGAGGTCATGTGCCAGAGAGGCATTTCTGCAATATGGAGGTTTAATTTGGAGCTCCAGGGTTTCCAGCATTTTACTTGGAATAACCAATGAATCCAAGGGAGTGAAGACAGTGTCAAAATACCATTTCATGAAGAGGTGATGTTGGTTCTCACATGCATCAGCTCTTCCGAAAGCTGCTTAGCAGCCATCATTCCCCACTCATGTCTTTACATGTTTATACTCATTTAACATGCATCTGATGCAGGTCCACAGAATCAGAAATTATTCCCCACACCAGCTGGGCTCCCCTTCACTCTCCCTTCTTGGGACCAGTGTCCTGCAAAGATGAGAAGCTCCCCCAATCCATTTTCCAGCAGCCTCTCCACTTGGCAATCAGAAATAAAAGGTGTCACACACAGCCGTTCATACTTTGTAAATTTTTTTATTTTTTATTATCTCCTCCTTTTAAGCATCCCTTTAAGGGTGAAATGAAATCCAACCATTTACAGAGAAAATGATTTCATAATGTACATTTGATTTATCCTTACAAAAAGTTCATTATAACTTGCTGTTTATAAATTACAGAGTGGAAAGGATATCTGCAGATGCTCTTATTTTTTTTCCTTTTCTTTTTATTTTTTTTGGCAAGTCCACACATTCTTTTTCCAAAGCAGGGCATTCTGGAACCACTCCAGGAGCAACATTACCAAGAGGTCCAGGTGGACCCCTGGTTCAGAAGTGCTGCTGGACCACCTCCAGGATGATACTGCATCATCATCCTCACAGGAAGGAAAAAACAGTGGTTCAAAGTCTTAGTCTCAGAATATTTCAGATCCCTTCTTAATCCATTATGTGTAGTCCCCAAAGCTTTAAAATGACAGTGTATTGCATTAGAAACAGGTCTTCTTTCTTGGTGCTGGAACTGAGCCCCTCCTGTCACCCCCTTACCCCTCCAGCTCTCCCCTTCTCTTTCCATGAATGAGTTTGTCCAATGTCTCAGAAATCAGAAAGGAAGGGTTTGGGGAGGGTAGGGAGAACACAATAATGGAGGGAATACAGGACCCACTCTCCCACTCACTTCCCTCCTTTCTCACCCAGATTAGAGGCCAATGAAACCAGGACAAGCCATCCCTTCCCTCTTCATCACCAGTGTTCACTAATTGAACCAGGAGTGACCCTGGACATGTGTCTTCACAGTGCAGAGGCATAGCAGCCACAGAGATTGCTGGCAGGACCTGGGAGACAGGGAGAGAGCCTGGGACATATTGAAGAGTGGAAGAGGCATTACCAGCCCACAAGGAAACACCAGGGTAGGTGGAGGGGAATTAATGCCCTTCCTCCATCATGACTCATGTTACCTGGAGGCCACCACGTTTCCTTGTTTACCTGTCACAGAGACATAAAGAGCAGGGTGGCCTGAGCAACACAACATCAAACACCTCAGCAGGACACAGGGATCAGAGAAAGGAACAGCAAGAGTGGGCATGAGCATGTCATCCTTCATACCAACCACACAGGCACTAAATCACCCTTTCTTGGGTTCTGTCACTTGGGCATGGCATTACCACACACAAAGATGTCTAACCTGCCCCATTCCCTCTGCTATAGCGAAGTCAGCTGCTGCAGGTCCCCCATGTCCGTCCCTTCACTTGGGGCAGAAGAGGAAGATGGGTTCTCCAGTCTAAAGCCATGCATGGGCACACAATCCCTTTTTTAGGTGGGAAGCACAAAGAAAGAAAACAGAAGATAGGCAGACAAAAAAAAAAAAAAAAAAAAAAAAAAGAAAAAAAAAGGCAAGGCTTTGGTGTGCCACCCGCTGCCTCACCTACTACCTGGCCTTCCTTTACACCAATTTGAAGGTAGAAATACTCCAGGAAAGAAAAAGCACAAGGCTGAAGAGGATTGTAGGAAAAGGCTGGCAATGCATTCCCTCCCTCCATCAGAGTTTGCTCCCACAGAGACAGCAGGCTGCACTGCACATGACTGCAACAACCCACAGACATCAGGCTCTGGAGGTCTTATCCCAGCTCCAACCCAGGGTTTTTGGTCCTCCTCAAGCCTCAGAACCTGGGTCAACTAAGATGAAGGAGTCTCAGTGCTCACCTCAGAATTCAGCACCAGGAAGTGAGGATCTAATAGAAACCTGCCTCTTGCTTTGCCTGTCTCACCACCTCACACAGGCACAAGCTATAGGGTTCCCTCTTGGGGCAGCTGTCCTGGGGAGGTGGTTCCATGTGCAAAGCCTCCATGCACTGGCTGCAGAGGTCCTAGCACAGCAGTACAGGCACAGCTGAATGGAGGGCAAGCCACCACCTTGGAAAATTACTGTGCAAAAGTCAGCTTACTAGTGTCTGTTCCTCCAGGAACAAGGAGGAAGATTCTTAATGACAAGCAGTCTAGTTCCCAAAGGATAATAAACACAGGGTTAGCCAGACAAATTAGACAGAAACATTGACTGGTTTGGCCTTAAACCAAAAAAATGTTTAAACAATTCTTGAGAAAGAGAAACAAAAAAGAATGCACTTCATCTGTAAAGCCCCTTCCTCCCACCACAACAGAAGTCTGGTTTAAAGTTAATTTCCTAAGAGTAAGGAAGTGAGTAAGCCCAGAAGGCAGGCAGGGCCAGAGTCCTACAGAAGAGCCCCAGCATTGCTGTTTCAGCAGGACCACCTTCTCCAGTCCAAGAGGCAGAAGGGAGAGGCAAATCAGAGGGAGAAGAGGAGAATGACAGAGCAAATAATGGAGGAGAGAAGGCAACAGACTGCACTTCAGAAACAGGAGATGCAGATACTACAGCTATGCGCTTATCTCAAACTCCCAAGAGACAAGGGCTATACCCCAACAATGAAAGTGTGACTTGCAGTGCACTAAAAATCCCCAAGGATGGCTATGCATGGGAAGAGCTGGTATTAGAAGAGAGGCTGTGCCCACTGTGGAAGATGAGCTGCAGCCTCAGCACACAGGCACTTTAGCCCCTGCTTCACAGGGCTCTGGTGACACCAAAGCACCCATGCAAAGACTGATTCCTCTTCCACTTCTGTCTCCAGCAAAGTGTGGTGCTGACCTTGTGTTATCATCACTGAGATAAGGCAAAGTCAAAGGTCCAAGAGCAGATGTCAGACTCCCTCCTATGAGTAAAAATGACAAATAGCTTCCTCCTTCCGTACTTTTCTGCTGCTGAATCCCATGAGCTAACACACCTTCTTTCCTCCTGCTGTCCTCAAGGAAAGCACATTCCCCTTTTGCTGCAGCCTCAGTGCTACAGCTTTCATCTTGCTCAACACAGGCTCCTTCTTTCTCAGCTGGGTCCCCATTTCTCTATAATCTTTCTGCACCCACAACCTCCCCACAGTTGTTTGGAACCAGGAACCCACGACTGTGACAAGAGTCCTTCCTGCTGCAACAAGTCTGGACTCAGAAGAGCCTGTGCTTCCCTTTATGGGAAGCACTCTGCCTAGCAAAGTTTCTCTCTCCACCCCACGCCCAGAGGGGTTTCTCTGCCTGTGGGGAAGACACAACAGAAGTGAGAACACTGATTTTTAAAAAATTAAGAAAAACAACAACAAAAAGAGGTTATTTCAGTTCTTCTAAGCAGGCATTATGGCACACAAGATGTGGAAGGAGCTAAGATGAACTGCATCTCAATTTGACAAGAAAAATGCCCACATGCATACCAAATCCATGCATGTTAGCACTCATGCACATAGGAAACCATGCACTTGCAAACATACACTCCCACCATCTGGCTGAGTCCCCTGCAGCTTACCCCAGCCCCAATAGAAGCACATACTGCAGGGAAGATGCTTTGGCTTCTGTGGGACAAGCCAGCGCAGTGTCATGGGGGCACAGGGAGGAAAGGAAAAAAACCCAAAACAAACAACAACAAAACAAAAACAAACAAACAAACCAAAAAAAAAACAAACCACCACCAAAATCCAAACCCAGCTTCCTCCTCAGCTTCCCATCTGCCTGCTCCCAGATTGGTAGAGCATTGGGACAACACACAGCCAAGGACAGATGCATTAAGCCTCTGAAGGGGGCTGCATTTGGGGAAGGCACCTTAGAAGCAAAGGATTTCCGTTCCCCAAAATATTCTCTGAATATAGAGGTATACAAAAAACAACCCACCAAAAAACCAAAATGCATACTGAGATGCTTCTGCACATTCATTCATCCAAAAAAAGGCCAGTGACACACATCAGACAGTGACCACTCGCATCAGTTTCTGTCTGCTGACTCACACGCTCACTGAATAGCCCAGGCTTGCATCTGTGCTTGCTCCAATCCACAAAGGATGAAGGTGGATGGGAACAGCTGCCCTCTCTCCCCATGGCACCCCTCCCAGCCTCTCTGAGGAAAATCTGCCAGCTGGCCGCAGAAATTCTCTTCAGGCAGCAAGAGAGGTTCAGAAGATGCAATCAAGTCTTTATGCTACCACCAGAGTAGGTCCCCAACATCTCTCCTCCTCCAGCCCAGGTCTCCCTTCATGTGACTGAGGAATTCAGGTTCCCAGACATCACCCTGGGATGAAGGGAACAAGAGCAGGGAGGGAGGGAGGGCAGAGACCCCAGAGGAGTGGCACACCCTGCCCATAAACAAAGGAAACAAAAGAAAGAAAAGGAACAGATGAAAACACCAGACTCTTTCCCTTTGTTGTGAAGTTCTGATTTCCCACACGAGCCTGAGCCTTGGTGGCCTCACCCAGCACCCTCTGCTTTTTGGTAGGGGTTCTCCAACAAGTAGCGGAACCGCTGGTAGTTTTTGAGCAGGTACTTGGGAGCATACATCTGCTCCTTGGGGTCAGCAGGGGGATACTCCTGCGTAGTACCATCGAACCAGCCACCAGTCCGGATCAGCTCCCGGATATAATTGAGGTCCCTTTTATCCTCATAGTCACCCCAGCGGGGGAAGTCCCCATTCTGGGCTGACACCAGTTTGAAGTAGATCCCCTCTGGGGTGAAACACCAGGAGCAGTGCCAGCCAGCAAAGTGGAGGGGGCTGCCCAGTGACCACTGCACCAGGATGTGTCCTGTGCTGTTCTCATACTGCCGAAAACCAGGCATGGTGTAGTACTCACGGCGTCGCAAACGTATCCCATCAGTAGCATAGACAGCCTGGAGCATCCCCATGGTGCAGCCCGAGACCACTTCCAAGGTGCCTGGCTGCTTCCAGAAGAAGCCATAGAGCGACTTGCGCATGTGGAAGGCAAAGGGCTCTGTCCAGCCATCGTAGAGCTTGAGGAAGAGCACGCCATCACGGGCTGGGATCTCATCAGCATCATCAATGATGAAGACATCATCTGGGCGCAGGTTGTGGAGGCGAGAGATGCCATCCCGGGTGAGAAAGGTACGTAGGTAGTCATCAGCAATCCAGCCATCCTGGCGCCCACCAGGGGGGAAGTGGTCCAGAAAGACATAGAGCACCTTGTGGCGGATGTAGTCAAAGGAACCATTGAGGAGCATCTCGCGGAACTTGAGGGGCCGCGGCTCTCCATAGGCTGTGAAGTTTGACTCACACACCACAAAAGCGTCCACCACGTCCCCCAGCTCGTGGAAGCGGACATCCAGCAGGTCAAACTCATGGTTGACATTGATAGCATTGATGACCCGCCGTGGGATCTCCCGTGGCACGAGGCGGTCCTTGGTGGGCAGGTTGGAGTACTGGACCACAGTGGGGACACCGCAGCTGGGGCCGTGCCAGCCTGGCAAGCACACACACTCCACCCACTTGCGCCGCTTGGCTCCGCTGGCACTCAGGGGCTTGCGAGCCAGCCGCCCCGAGGCTGCGCCATCCGCTCGCTCCTCCAGCCGGCCTCCCGCAGGTGGCTTCTCCAACACCTTGGTGCCTGGCTTAAAGCAAACGCCCCCGGCTTTGGTACGGACAAAGTATTCTGTTGTGTCTTCTGGCAGCACGAACTCAACCTTGTGTAGCTCTTCGTTGGCTCTGCTGGGAGGCAGGGGCTGGAGCAAGGGGGAGTGAGAGTACAGGGGTGTGCGAAGGAACTCTGCACCCCCTGGCTCAGGGCTGACCTGAGGTGTGACGGGGGCATTGTTCCAGAAGAAGCTGGAGACGAGGTTGGGACTAAGCGAAGCCAGTTCCCTGGGGAAGGTGACATAGGAAAGGGCCTTGAGGAAGTGCAAGAAGGAGATGAGGCAGAGACCAGCCATGCAGAGAGTCAGAAAGAGCTTATGGCGTCTCATCTTCATCCTGTGGAAGAGCCATGAAAAGGAAAGTCACATTCAATAGTTACTGAAGTGCACAAAGTTTACCATTGTTAGAAAAACAGGTTGGGGATAGCAGAAAGCTGGTCCAAACTCAGCATGCATCTTCAGAGACTTGAATCCAAGAACTATTCCCCCCACCCCCTGCCATCTTCAGTGAGCCTTTTGCCTCAGCTGGACCTCTGCTAGATCAGTCACAGTCTCATAAATCCACAGACAAGAAAGGCACTGGCAATGGGGTAAAAAGACAGGAAATCCAGAATAACAGGAATTCATGATCCAGTGAACTCACCGCAGCTGGCAGATTTGTTCTCTATTCATTGATGGAAACAAAGTGAATGGAGACCTCCTCAGACCATGCATCAGAGTTGGGGGAAAATGGGGAGAGAGCAGGAAGGGTGAGAGTAGGGAGGGCACAGCTGAAACATGACCACTGTAAGAGCGGCAGTTCTTAAGGACCAAGATCATTAAGCCAGAGTGCCAGATGCAGCCTGCGCTCCCCATATCTTCTCAGTGTTTGCTCAACACATGCCCTAAAAACACACCTTTGTTCCTTGGAAATGCTACCCAAGTTCACACAAGGAACAGGAAAACAAAAATAAGGTTAAGATCCTGCCATCTAACTCTTCTACGTCCTTCTCAAGTCCACTGTACCTCCAATGTTGCCCTTTGCTTTTCATTTGCTGTGGACCAAATACTGAGGTTTTTTTGCACCTGGATTCAAGGTGACTAAAATAAACACCTAACTGTCTCTGCCAGTAATACTGTGCCATCATGATGGATCCATGTCAGGCCAGGAAGAAACCAGCCACGCAGAGCCCTTCCCTCCAAACACCGTGAAATATTGCCTTCATCCTTCCGTACACCACCTCCCCTTCTCCAGCCCAAGCAAGGAACACAAAGCTACTGTCAGGCAGAGAAGTGACTGAAGACTACAACCCAGGGGTAAAAAAAAAAAAAAAAAAAATAGAAAGGAAAAACTAATCCCACACAATGATCCTCTCCAAGGAAAAGGAGAAAAGGTGCTCACCATCTGTGCCTTGGGATTGGAAAGTTGGGGCAAAGCTAGGCATAAAAACAAGATCCTACAAAAGCCCCTTACAATGCACAGGCTGTCCTTTGCTCCCTGGAACACAAAACCCTCCAACCAGTGACAGGCAAAGAGGCAGAAATCCCTGTGCATGCGCTGTCCCAGCATAGCTTCCCTTTCCAGGGCCAAAGTTCCTGAGGGACACCACACACCATCACTTACAAAGCTTCATTGTGGCACACCATGGTGCCAGCAATGCCTTCACAGGAGGCAGTCCCTGCTCCTGGGGGACCACAGGGAAGCTGCCCCACACCCTCAGCCCCACAGGGTTGTTCTGCTCGCCTGCCCAAGGGCTCCTGAAGGCTGGCACGTAGGCAGGCTGTGGGAGCAGAGGAAGAAGCACCCAGTCCACGCCCATCCCTTCAGAGGGTATTAAGACACAAAGCACATTTACTGATTAACTTGAGGAGAATGTAATACCAAACTGAAAAGCCATAAAGCATTCAGACAAACAGCAACCACTCAAAGGAAAACATATCTGGCTCTCCACAGATGGCTCCAACAGAGAGGGACTGTCCACAGTTGTACTCCACAGATCAGCAACAAGCATTTCTGGACACTTTGCAGCCACACTTTTAATGAGAGACACCATTCACTGACATTATCCCCCGTGCTGGGGTGGCAGGGCAAGGAGTCCCATGTCTGACAGAAGGACTGTAAGCCTGAAGCTGGTGGAAAAGTTACAGCATGGCCATGGGAGGGGAAAAAACGAAAAGAAAAATAAACAAGGAAAAAGCGAGTGCTTAATTCTATGGGTTAATGGTTTTAATATAATTGGACACAGCACAGGTCAGTGACAGGGCAGGGTGCTGGCTCTGTGCACCTCCAGGAGACCATCTCTTCAGGCAGGTAGGGAGAAAATGGTGGCTGTCCTCAGGGGGCTGCACCAGGGCAGGCCCTCTCCTCTGGCACCCACCCACCACAGCTCCACAGCCCGACTTCACACCCCTGGTCATCACCCAGCTGGCAGGCGGTCACCTTTGTGGTGGCCCAGCCCAGATATTCTTTCTTTATGAAAGCCATAAAGGATCATCTTGAGGCCTGCTGTCAAGCTTTCTTCATGGGGGCAAAACAAGGGGCTGCTGGAAACCCCAAAAGCATCTCATGTCCAGGATTTTTTTGGTTTTGTTTAAGTCTCTGTTAATTTCTTGCAGAACAGCAAGACCACCTGTAAGGCAGAGGAGTATTCAGTGCCTCTTCCTTGCATGTCACCAGTTTTTGCTCTGTGTGTTGAAGTGTGGTGAAGAGAAGGGCACAAGAAGCCAAAAACACTATATTAGCAATGACTGGCTGGCAGGAGAAAATGTCTACCACTGGCAAATGAGTACAGCTTTCTCCAGTCAGGTGTCCTGTGTTTTCTCCAAGGCATTACTTCCAGACATCAGGTTGCTCTCTGACACAAACCCAGGCACAATGAATGGCTGACCTGCTCCACCACAGCAATCCCAACTGCTGCCAGGTAGTGCTGGTTTTGCTCCAGTTCCTAGAGGACACACAAATGCAGGGCAGCCACCTTTCCCTGGGCCAGCCCAGCACTGATGGCAGGTCGTCATCTCAGATGGCTGCGATGCTCTGCATGCCACAGCACACTCCCAGACAAAAAAAAAGTCACAACTCTTGACATTCAACAAGCTGCTCCACTTTCTGAGATGTAGTGCACCATGTCAACATAGCAGGACACACAGTTTTAGGAAGCAAGGCATATTTTCCTCCCTTGACATTTGCATACATCAGTATCTGTCATGCTCAGCACACAGCTCGGCAGCTCTTCAGCCACTGGCACAATGAGCCCTAGGCACAGCTGTGCTGCCTCCCCCCTTGTTGCCTTCTGTGCCTGGGAGAGCCACGCTGGTGTGCACATCCCTCCCCAGCAGCTCTGCCAAAGCAAGCTGGCCCTGCAGTACCCTCTGCTGTTCCACTGCTGACACGTCCCAGGAGGCAATTCCCACCGCTCACTTAGCTTTGTCAGAGTGGAACATGAACCCATTTCCCAGCCCCTCACCAAAAAGGGGGAAGCGAAGAAGCAAGGTGTGTCCTCTTCAAAAATCTCTTTCCTGGGAACCACCTTCATTCTCACATGCCAGGGATTCCTCTGCCAGGGAGTGGAGGCACTCTTAGGTGAGTCAAGACACTAAATACTGTCATGTCTCCCTTCCCATATCCTCTGCTCAGCCCTGCAATGAAAGATGTGTCTGAGTGGTAGCTAGCTGGAGACAAAGGTCAGCAGGGAAGATGTTAATACCCACCCTCACCAAAACATTTACATGTGGTGGAAATTAGGAAGGAGGTACCAGTCAGGGAGATGTCTCAGTTTGTCATAAAGGATCCCAGCTGCTCTAACACAAAGCAGCCATCAGTTACTGGGAACACAGAAAACAGCAAGAAGAGATATTTCCCTTCTGACAGTTTCGAGTGAGGAAGGGGAAAAATTCAACTTGATGTCCAGGAGTGATCAACTTGCTGTCAAGTTAAAAACAGCAGTAAGAAAAGCTTTAATGTTCAAGCAGAAGAAAAAGCCAGAAAGAGCATGGACACTCAGCACCATTAATACAAAGCTCTTTAAGGAACACAAAGTTATAAACCACTTCAGCAACACTCAGTCCTGGCGAGACAAGCTGAAAGCTGCTTTTTGTAAGGGAATCATTTGATACTTCCTTGCTTGAAGTTCTGTCTCTACCATGCAAGGGAAGGGTTTTCAGAGAAGGAGGAAAGCTAGAAGTGGTATGCACAAGAGTTATCCCCAGGCACCTGTTAGCATTTTACTTTGTCATTATATCAAGTGACCCGTTGATGTATACCATCCTGAAATCATATACTTCTTTTTGAGGAAGCCAGAGAGAGATGCACCGGTATGTACTGGCAGTTCACCAGTCCTAATGTTCTCTCCTGAAAAACACTGTCAACAGGCCACTGCAAGCCACTGGATGCATGCTATCCTACACTCCATTCCATAGGGCATGAAACAAGACTCCTTAAACCTCTCCCATGGTTACAGGGGAGAGCTGCTGTGGAGAATAAGTCAGAACAGAAGCTTTTGTTTTTCCACAATGCCAAAATGCTCATCTCCTCTGCCTAAAGTTATCCCATAACACCCATGAAGTAACATATTTGCCCATCACTCAGACACTTCAACACAAGCAACAATTCAAATTAGAATCACTTTCACAAGGCAGATAAAAATCCAGTATGACTTCCATCCCCCACTCCACAACTCTCTCTGCTCCAGCTAGAGACAAATGGGACAAGCTCCACATTTCTAAAGTACTCCATCTACCTGCCATCCCCAGGGAACAGGAATTGCAACAGGCAACAGACCCACAGTGCCTCTAAACACTCTTAAAATATCAAGTTACTTTTGTTCTGCAAACACCCACTGAAAGAGAAACTATAAAACTTACTATTTGTCTACAACCAAAACAAGCTTGGGGCCAGCAGGACTGTGCTTTGCTTAAGGGTAGGAAGAGAAGATAATCATACAATGCTGGACAACAGGAAAAGTGGAGGGAAGCAGGATGTACCAGAAGGTAGCAAGGTCTCAGCATTTCTCTCACATGAAGGATGGCACGTTGTTTTCAGGGACAGCCAGCTACAAGGACGTCAGCAAGAAGTTCTGGAGAGTCACAGCACAAGGTGGTTTGAATGTAAGCAGGTCTGTATCAGCTCCCCTCCACGTTTCAAGGACGGAATACGACATTCTCACACAACCTTCATCAAGAGCTGCTGCCCACAGCACTAATGCAAAACAGCAATACCTCATGCTCTGTGCTTCCTCTGCAGCTTCGAGGCAGCTGACCACAAGGTGCCACTGACTTGCTGCCAGCCCAAACACCCAGAACAAGCCATCTAACACAGCCTGACCTTACCTGGACAGCAACTAAGGGAGAGTGAGGCTCTGTCCAGAGAACCTTCCCCCCATTTCCATGGGGAGGTGAGCAGAGATAGAAGGTGACCACTCAACAGGGTGCCACCATAACACCCAGAGTTAACCATTAATAGGTCTCATCAAGTCAGGAAAATAATGGGATTGAGGGGAGGGGGGTGAAGGTCAGCTAAAGGGTGAATCTACCCAAGACTAAAGTGAGGTCAGCCAGGAAAGGGTGACAGCACAGAGGAAGGTACTGCCCTCCCCTTTCTCAGGGAAGGCAGACACATTATGTACAAATCAACCACAAGCCTCCAGATTGTGCAAGACATCGCTAGGTCTCAGACCAGCAGTATGTATGGTCAAAAAACAAACACACCAGGTATCTCCTCTATGCTTTCTTCTAGGAAACCCAAGTAGCTCCACACCAGTAGTTACCACCTGATGTATACAGAAACTAAGGTGGATGCAACAAAAAGCCTCGAGCTGTTTAAGTAGGGGCTGCTCAGCTCTTCACCTCTGGAAGCACAGTACCTCTGGACTCCACACTTTCCACAGGCTTTCATTGTTTCAACTGTTCTTTCAAGTGTCTTCTCCTGCTTGGTGATAGAGTAAGCCTTGGTTATTTTAGATGCCACACCTCCAGCCCCAGCAAGACAGCTGCACACTGTGGGACAAAGCAGCTCTTAACCCGCCCCACAGAACACACAGGACCTGGAGATAAAGTGGTCTTTGTTGGCAGGATTTTGGCTCAAGACTGATCTTCCAGAAGTCAGCACAATAGACCTCCATCTGAACACCTTCAGAGACCATTACAAAACCCTCCACTCGAACAGATTGTTCTTACTGTAGCTACCATAATACTAATAGCAGCATAATTATATAATTCTCCAACCCCCAGTTTAAAAGATCTTCCCAGAGAAGACGAGAATACACTAGTGAAATCCAGTAATGGCCTACAAGACACCAATTTAATTTATCCAAAAAGTACTTGGGACATCACAAGGGTGCAGTACTGCATACTAAGGAAAATTAAGCTGAATTTCCAACTCTACTGCAATCTATCACATATTCTTCTCTGTATCCTTCAGCTGTACTGGGCTCCCTTGCAGCTGGTCTCCTTTCCAGCAAAATCCAGTCTCACCACACGAATTTCCATGGCTTCAGAGATGCCTCAGCACACTCTAATCATTTAGATGCTCTCAGAAGCCAGTTTGCATTTCTTAGCACCACTAGTCTGAGTGCCCTTTCCCTAAAGGAAAAGTGGCACCTTTCTCCTTTGCCTGATATCCTGGAAGGACTGTTCCTCCTTACTGCCTCCTCAAAACATTTGGTTCCATGAAGTCTGCTGTGATGGCCCTGGTGATTGCATCACCACTTGGCTGCACAGCTGGGTCTTGCAGGACATCAGAGGGTAAGCTGAGGCATTGCTCACTGCACTCAGCTATGCACACACACCAAGGCTGTGAGGTCCTTCTCCCAGCCAAACACAGTGTTGTTGCTGCTGCCCACTGCTTCCAGAGCACAGCAGTCACAGCAGCCCAAAGCAGAGCTGGCTAGTTTTTTTTGCTTATTGATTTTGGTATCTTACAGGGAAGGAATACTCAAACATGGAAAATAGGAAGGAAAAAAGGGACAGAACTCCCCCCAAAAACAACTTATGTCCTCAGATAGGCCATGGGGTAATCAAAGAAGTATGGGAGACCTCCCAGCTAGTGTTGGTGCCTTGCAGAGAGGGACAGGACAGAACCATGTTGTCCTAGGATAAAAGAAAATCATGCTTTCAGAGACCACAAGTGAGGCATGTGGCAACACAGGATGTTGTTTCAGAGGTTCTCTCCCCTCCCTCACCACCTTCACAGCTCACCCATCCCTCAAGTTGTCAGTTGTATAAATTCAAGTTGTCAATCATATGAAGTCTGCTTTTACAGCCAGATCAGCAGCAGATCCAACTGGGTTAAAAATAAACTTCAAGAAAATGCCTAGATATGAAAACAAGCAGCTGACCTGCAGAAACTTCCTAAATTATTTCACCAGTTTACTTCTCATAGAAACTGAAGCATCATGTAGATACATTCTCAGACATTCAAAATTACAGAACTTCAGGCATCTGAAAAAAAAAAAACCACATCTCCAACAAGGCCCCCCACTTAAACACCATGAGGTCACTAACTCCTCCCAACAGCATCAGGGAAGGACCACATCTCAAGGAGGGAACTGGAAGAAAACCAGCAGCAGGTTAACTGCTTTCAGTGCAGATCCTGGCAGGCACTCCAGCCATGCCAAGCAAGTGGAGTACAAGTCACAAATCCTGAGAACAGCTCCAAGATGAACTGTCCAGATGATCCTCATAGCTGAGGGTCCATGTGTGAAGAACATGTGGCAGACACACAGACCATGCATGCAAACCCTGTGCAAAGGAAAGTAGGAAGAGTCCCTGGGGCCTGTGACAGCCCAAGCAACAGGGAGGTGCAGGATGAACAGCCCAAAAGGTGAGGTGGGTGCCCTGTGGGCCCTGAGCAAGGCAGTTAAAGGAGCAAGGAGGCAACAAGCACTTGATGCCATGGTGATGGGTAAAGTGCACAGACCCACACAGGCAGGCACAATGTTGCCTCCAGCTATTTTTGAAGCAGGTGGCAGTTGTTTGTGCGTCCCCAGGATAAAAGCTCTGCAAGACGGATAGAGGAGGGTTGTAATTAAACCCCGGAAGACAATAAATAAAGAGAGGCCATGGAATAGCAGCAAGACCCTAGTGGCCACGGAGAAGAGCTGGCGCTCCATCCCCACCCTCTTTCCTCCCCCATCCATCACCAACTACTTGGGGTTTGGCAGTGCACTCACTTTCCCACAGTAGCCAATCTATTACTCTTTGGAAGAGCGCTCTCAGCCTCTTCCTTCCCCTCCTCCCCTCCTTTCAGCCCACAGGGGTCCTGCTTGGCAGCCCCCAGATCCCCCACTTCTCTGAATGTCTGGTGACCAGCCAATCCCACGCAAAGAGCATTAACCCCTCTTCACCAGGAACAGCCAGAGAAACCTGACTCCACCATGAGAGGTTTCTCTAGGGTGACCCTCCTTCTCTCCTCCCCCTTCCCAACCCCCTCCCTCCGTATTCTTTTGCCTTTTCCCCCCCTTCTTCCTTTAATTTCTCAAAAAACTAACTCCAGCTTAGAGTGTCGCATCTTCCTGAGAATGTTACACAAACCCATGGGAATTTTTCTTGGACCATGAACAGATCCTTATTTGTCTCTTCTGCCTTTGTTCTTTATTTCCTCTTTCAAGACTTAGGCAAGACCTCCACACAGTGCTGCCTGGATCCCTTGCTGCCACTGCACTTTGTTATTATTTTCGTAAGGAAAGTGCTGATAGACAGAGAGCCCTTCAACGCCTCGCCCCAAGGCAGGAATAAGTCAGCCCAGGCTTGCCCCTCTGAGGTGGACAAAGGGCATGAGCTCAGGGGCTCAGCAGAGCTCTGGCTTGCAGAGACAACCCCTTGCTTACGTTATCCTTTCGACTGCAGCATCACTGCCCCTCGGATTAAATCCACACGAATCAATTCTGCAGTCACAGCTCTGTGCTGGTAACAGGCATATGGTACCACAGAAAGGGGCAGCTTCCCAGAATGAAATCAAAAGCCTCCTAATGCACTTAACTCAGGGTCACATAAATCTCTCTTCTGCCTCCCACAGATGACTGGATCTTGTTTACAGGCATTGCAGCAGGCCTGGGTCTCAACAATATGTTTACTACTTCCACACAAACATTCCCTTTCACTAAGCAAAGCTGTACCCAGATACCCAAATTAAATGAAGCAAAAAGGACTGGGATTAGGTCTGTGGGGAAAGAGAGAGAAAGGTAGTCTTCATCAGTGAAATCAAATGCCATCCTGGGCATTACACAGATTTTGGGGACCATTTGTCTTCACATTCTTCCCTTAGACTGCCTTATTTCTTGAGGAAGATGAGGAGAAATTTTGCATTTAGCCAGCTGCCAATGTCCCTGACAAGAGGTAAAACATTCAATGAAAGAATGACTTTTGTTTCACCCTGAAGAACCCAAGAACCAAGCCAGGGCAAGGTGGAACAACACAGTTTGTCCAGGGAGCATCTAGGGTTTGCCTGTCCAACTCTTCTGCAAATGCAAAAGCCACAAAACATACTGTACAGTTAAAAACAGGGAAGCTGAGCTTTTCTGCTCAACTGTACAGCAGATAGAGCAGTTTATTGCCACAATCACTTGATTACAGGCCAAGTTTCTTTCCTTCTCCACCCTCAGCCCTCACCCCCCCCTTCAGGTCTTCAGTAACACAAACATTTATATTGAACTGTGTTTCCGAGAAGTCAGCTGTCACAGACAGGTCAAAAAGGAAGGGGAAGAGAAAGAAAAAACTAATATGTAAGCACACCACAAAACCCAGCAATGAACAAGAAAGATGTGCAGTAGAGGTAGGGGAGCCATGGCCGTGTTGAAATCTACAGGACAAGCAGGGCAGGAGCAGGACAGACCATGCGCATGCTACAACAATCTGACAGAGGCAGAGGGACAAAGAGCATTAGGCTCATACATAGCGAGGGTGGGTGCTCAGCCCACCCAGCTCATCTCTGATGTTCTGTTGCTGTAAGAACCTGTAACAAACTGCCCCAGTCTCCCTCTGCCCTCTGTTTGTTTCTCTTGAGGGTTTAATCACTGAGGAGTGATGGGAACTGCAGCTGCACAGTTTGCTGCTCAACCAGCTGATCTATCAAGTGCTCAGGTCCTGATGATCTCCTGCAAAGTCCAACGGACCATGTCATACCAAACCTAAAAAACCCTTTGGCAGGACAAGATGGGCCTTCAAAAGCAAAAAAAAAAAAATGCTTTCAAGCATCTGAATATTTAAAAGAACAGTCCCAAAGATCCCTGCCCCAGATCCACAGCACAGCACGGTAATTGAGTCAGGGATGAAATCCAAGCACAAGCTTCATTGTCTCCAGCTTGACATAATCTCCTGGCTGCAAAGACAAAGCTCCAAACTCAGGAACCTCTTACACAGTCCTAAGCCACAGAGATGCTCAGCAGTTTCACACATCTGAGTGATGCAGGAACCAGAACCAGCTTTTCAGGGCAGTTCAGTTGCACATATGAACAAACATGGCAGAAAGGAAATCCACAGCACTTCCTCATCCGTAAGTGATAGACTCTGGATGTCTGACAAACTCCCCTCCCCACCCCAGGCACTCTCGTGAAGGAAGAAAACTGTTCCAGAGCACAAGTGCACTATAAATAATTCAAGACACTGCTAAATTATGCAAAAGCAATCCCATCGTCCCCCTGGCCAAGCTGAATGCAGGTGTGGTCAAACCCTTCCTCCAAAAGTTGCTGCTAGATGGGGATTCTGAGGCCACAGGGGCTCTGTGCCAGTCGCACATATCCGAGAGCACAATGGCCACTTGCTCACAGCCAGGCACAGCAACGCAACAGGAGGTATTTGGGGACACAGGGTGATGGGGAAGCAGCAATTCCTTCAATCCACCTCTTCTCCAGAGACCTCACATGGCCTCAGGAGAAAATGTAGGAAATCGTGTCCCCTTCAAGTAAAGCTGCTCAGTCAGTCTTGCCTCCATCGAGTGGGTTAGCTGCAGTGAGAGCTGCAGCTGGACAGCACCTCCCCCACAAGGTAGGGAGGAGAGAACTGCTGGGACAGGTGAAAAGGGAACCTAAACCACTCTGGAAGCAGTAAAGAAGGTACAGTTTTTGCTAGCGCAAATAAAGTACAGGGAAGGCTGAGCTGAAAACAGAATCAATGTTTTTCTGCCCCACTCCCCTGCCTTCAGGAGATTCTGCCTCCCTCAATATCAGGGCTACAGAGGTTTGCCTCGGAAATGGGGTCATTAAGCAACAGCGTACAGCTCGCGCTGATCACTCCAGGGCACCGCTCTCCTCATTGCCCCTGCCCTTTGCTCTGACTCAGGGCCAGTCCTCTCACTACAAGCTCCACAAAAACACGACTTCCTCACACAGCAAGCACAATCCACTCTCAGCACCTACACAGGCAAACCCCTCTTCCAAAACCCTACCTTTCCTGGCTGCTGCAGCCTCCAAGATCTGTCCATGCCCAACATGCTCAGTTTGCACAGGCCTCCATCCCCCTCTTTTTCCCTACTGTCCAGCTAGAGGAATTCGTGCCAGAGGAAGGAGAAACAAAGCACTACCATAGCCCTCTCTTCAGCACAACCAGCTTAAAATCTCAGGGCTCTAGCTTACCTTCCTTTTCTTTCTTAAAGGGCTCAGCATCTAGGAGAGAGACTCCCTTTCATGTCTCTTTGCCAAGCTGTCTCTCCCACTTTCCGCTCAGTTCCAGGATCTGCATGCCAAAGAGGGGATCCTCACGCAGATAAAGTCAGCATAGCAGATATCTGTGCTTAGATCACAGGTCTCACAGCCGTGATGCGGCGGGCCTGATTTGCATTAGTCTTTCAGGTGTGCTTCAAACCTGCTTGCTGCAGCTTTGCTATCATGCAAGACACATGCAGCAATAACCCGAGATAAAAATTACCCCAAAGCCTTAAAGAGATCCTGGAGTTTGATTCTGCTTACTAACCCTGGCCCAACCTGCATGGATTTACACACAGAGGGAAAACAATGCTGCAAGGGAAAGGCAGCAGGGAACGGGGATTATAGATTAGGGAGCAGATCAAGGAGGAGGTGATATCTATGGTGAAAGGGATCCAAGCAGCGACTAGAAAGTTATCAGTAACCCCAGCTCAGCACATACCCAGCTGTTCTCCAGGGTTCCCAAGATAGACAACAGCAAAGCAAGTCAGGGAAGGGTTTTACTCCTGTTGCTGCCCTCCTGGCATTGGTCTTCCCTGTGTTTACCACTGGTCATGGCATGGCCTTGCTCTGTGCCTCAGCCTCCCTGTGTAGGAAACACAACAAACTTTTCTACTCCAAGTAAGGGCTTGCCTAATTAAAAGCAGTTTCATGGGTTGCTTTGAGGTCCTTTGAGAAAAAGCCTTTCATAAAAGGTGAGACACAGATGATCCTCAGAAGGAGCAAATGCCCCCACTGCCCTTCTCATTCTGGTCAGCCACATCCAGGCTCTCCTCACCTCTCCTGATGCTTGACCTTGTGCTTCATGGGGTGAGAAAGATTGCAGGCAAAGCTCAGTTTGGTCAGACCCCACAGCCGTGGCTGATCCTTTGAAAAAAGCCTATTTAGACATAGACTTGGGCACTCCCCTAGCTGAGAAAACAGTAAACTAACTGAGCTGATCAAGCTGCCTATTCAGCTCGGGGGAGACGGGGGTGGTGGTGGGCTATCTCAGTGTGCAAGGCCAAGGCCTCCACAGTGAGCAGATCAAGTAACTTTTGCCCTCTTAAAGCAGGGAATAACCACTCCCTAAGTGACAGCTCTAGAATAAGCCCTTGCTGTTTGTAAGGCAACCAGTTCCTTTCACGCTTCTTCCCTCAGCCTGCCTGATGAAAGCTCAAAGTGCAGTGCCACACCGCCTTTCACCTCTCAGCTCTATCAGGCAAGTTTTTGAGCACAAAAATACCCCCACCCCACTACAGGTGTTCAGAGGTTTGAAGAGTACCTGTTGTGCTTCAGGAAGAGCTTGGGGGAAGTAAAGGGTCTGCACTGCAAGGAAGGCAAAGAAGTCAGAAAAAGAAGGTAAAGGAATCATGTTTCTGCCTTTCTGACTGCTTCAGAGCTCATTTCACACAGATGCAGGCATGGAGTGCTCTTGTGCATCCTACACCACTCCAGCACACGGCATCTCTGCTCACCTCCCCCAGGAGAAGAGGGAACACGCCAGCATTGTGACAACCCTGCCCTGGTCCCTTGGATAAGCAGCTGGCCCTGGCACCTTACAGTCCTGTAACTGTGGCACAGCCCTGACCTGCACAGCCCAGTCCTTGCAGCCCGCTCCTCTGACTATCAAAGCAATTCAAAGCTGACCCAGAGCTGCTCTCAATTCCAGGCTTGGCCCCTCCATGCAGCTCCATCACGGTCCCTCAAGGCCAGCCTGCATCACTGACCCAACAACACAGTCCACATGTGCACTGCAGATGTCACCACCTTTCCAAGAACATCCAGGATGGGGAACGGCAGGCATTCCTCAGACATCCCTCCATGTCCCCTTGCATTGCACTGTTCCACATGCCTATCTTCCTCAAATTTCAGATCCCATTGTAATGCTTCATTGTAGTGTCTTGATGGCATGATGGCATTTTGTGTGCTAAGTGCAATGCAGCCTGACCGTTTGTGCAGAACTGATGTGTCACAGTGACAGTAGGGAAAGCAGTGGGGACAACTACCCACACTTTTCTACTTCTATGGTCACAACTGATAACATAAACCAGCCCCTTGAGGCACCTTTCACTGACCTAAAGACATGAAGAGACATCTCTTGTGCCATTCAGTATGCTCCCAGCCTTCCTCTCTGCCAGAGTTACTGTCAGCTGTACCAGTCTTCGTTGGCACCACCTCCTCCAGCTACATCCCACTGATTGGGTCACAGATTCCAACAATGTACAAAGGGCTCATTTTAGAGACACTAGCCCCACCTCAAACCTAATCAGCCTTTAGGAATGAATGCTGGACCAGCTTACCCTATCTGCCCATAACCAAACTCCCCCATTTCCTTCCTCCACCTTCATGATCTGATGCAGGAGTTGGGGGGAGTCAATTTACGATAGCAAGTGCACTTTAAAGATGTTATTCTCAAGACAGGAGACTGAAAACTCAGCTACAAACCCTGCCATGAGACAGTTTATCTCTGCTTGCTGACAGGTCAAAGGCAAGGGAGGGATATCAAGAGAAACAAGTGCATGTTCAGTGTGTGAAGGGCACCTCAGGACAGACAACATCTACGTGCACTGTCCTGAACAACTGCCATACCCACGATTGCTGACATGCTCCACACTTATTCCAGACATAAACTTCACAAGAATACATGTGTTCCACGACAAGCGCATCCAGCAGGGCCTGTGTGCACTGCTATGTGCACCCAGCAAACAGCCACCCGCGCTTGTCACACCACCATCCCTTAAAAACATGCACGGAGCGTGTCACACCAAGCAGGCAGGCCACAGTGTCACACGGCACTTAACCAGTCCCGCGTGGGAGAGGGAGGAGAAAGGTAAACATAAGGCACATGGAAAAGGCATGAGCACACAATCCCCACTGGTAGGCTGCTCAGGCAAACACACCGAGTGTATCTGTGCCTGCCACGCAACCTGGCAGAGGTTGAATGGGCTCTGGGATCACAGCACAGTCACAGCAACCCCTCAGACCAGCCATCCCTTGTCTCATGCTGGGCACAAATACTACACATAAGTTAACAGCTGTGAGCATCCACTGAAGCCAATATCCATGCAAATACACACTATTTCCCAATCCCTCTTCCTGACCTCCTTGCTAAGGCAACCCCTGCATGCCACATACACAACACTCTTTTTCCCATCTTACCAGCACTTGCAGGGAGGGAGGGAGGCAGGTGGCAGCTCAGCCCTCAAACCCCATTTGGAAACCCATTCCTCACATTCTGGGTCCCTCTGATGGAGATGGGCCAAGGACCAAAGGTATGCTAACCAAGAGCAGCAGCTAGGCCACCAAATTAGAAACTGGGGAAGAAAACACACCTGCAGCTAGCCAGAATCTTTCCTCTCTCCTAAGGATATGATTGCCACATCCAGGGCATTAATAAACAAGCTATGCAGGTATAACAGAGTCCTTACAAGGAAGGAACGTTATACCTTGCAGTGGATTTCTTACCACTACTGCAAAATTACCTGAGGGCATAGAGGAGCTATAAATCTTCGAGGGACTTTTATGACATGCAGTAGAAGAAGCACAGCTTCTCTTCTGCAGTAGGCAATGGCTTTCACTCAATGTTTTATAATGGTACAGGGAGGCTGGAGGCTCCTCAGGAATAGCTTAAAGGACTGCTCTTCTCCCACTCCAGCTTGGAGGGTACATTCCCAGCACTGCCACTGAGGCTGAAACAAGCACAGGTGCTACAGCTCTGTTTAGGGAGACTTTGAAAACTGGAAGGCAGCTGGAGGGTGGGAACACCCATAGTTTTTCCTCCCCTCTGACATGGTTCTCTACTCTCAGAGTCAAGCAATGAATGGCAGGTCCTGCTTCATTTTAGCTCTTCCCTGAGGAGTTGACAGTAACCAGGCTACAGCAACGGGGAGTTACAAGTGCTTCCAAAATCACAGGCTCCAGCTGGATTCAACACTTCTGCAGGTGGGATTCACAGAGCATGAGAGATACCCTTTGAGGAAGGGACCTGAAGAGTTCCTGATGACTCACACCTTGCTAGGATGAGGGACACAGGAGCAGCAGTAGGCATGAATTTGAAACTCACTTTGAACAGGGCTGGGGGTTTCTGGTGACTCAAGTCATATTTGTTAGCAGTGGTGCCACCAAGTGTTTTCACGGGCTTGAACTTCCCACACAAGGGGAGGGATCTGGAGTTAACTGGAGGGCCATTCCATGGGAGGGGAGGTGCTCAGCACCCACGGTATGTGCTACAGACAGGGCAGGCTCGTTCCTGACCCAAGCTCTGTCCTACAGTGAAAGGGAGAGATGCAAGACCCCAGCTTTAGTTCTGGGAAACAGGCATGGTTCTCACACGACTCTGGCGTGGCTCACAGAAATGCAGCCTCTGGAAATCCCTGAAGGAAAACCACAGGCTAAGAGGAGCTTCTCTCCATCCTGCGCCACACTCCATCCCTTGCTGAGCTGTCTGAGGAAGTCCAGAGCTGCAGCAGACGCTGTGCTCCCCATCAACCTTGTCACACTCAGAGCACAAAACTATCGCAAGGACTGAGCTGTGCCAACCTGTGTCACTCCAGCAGGACGTACAGCTATTTCCAGCCCCCAAACTCCGAGAGCCTTGCACGAGCACGGAGAACTTGGGTGCCCGCGCCCTTCCGCAGCCAGCCCGCAACGGGGGTACTGTAGCCATCCGACACGGAGACAGAGCAGGGCAGAGGGGACGTTTGGTGATGATACATATATATTTGCATGGATGTTTTCCCTCCCACGCACACACTCCTGTTACTCCTTCTCGCTTGCTGCAGGCTTGGCACGCATCCCCAGCCCGTGCCCTCCTCGCAAGCCGAGCCCGGGCAGCAGACGGGCCTTGGCTGCAGCGCCCCGGCCGAAGGGAGGCTGCCCCCATCCCCGGCGAGCCCTCCGCTGCGGGCAGGGGGCTGGCAGTATCCCCCTCCTCCTCCTCCCCACAGCCGATGCTCCCTAGCAGGGGATGCCGGGATTATGGAGGGGGGGAGGCGTGGGGAAGGAGAGAAAGAGAATAAAAAAATAGCACTAATAAAATAAATAAGGAGCGGGAAGGTGGGGGCTCGGCAGGGAAAGCCTCTCCGGTAGCGCTCGCAGGGGATGACGCCGCACCCCCGGACCGAGGCATAACTTGCAGGTGGCGGCAGCAGCGGCGGCGGCAGGGGGGGAGGTGGGACCGGACCGATGGGGTCCCTCCGCCGCTGCCCTCAGCGCCGCCGCCCCGGGGTGTGCGCTGCCCCGCCGCCCCCCGCTCGCCCTGCCGCCCTCTCACTCACC
>VXAU01004747.1:225745-280009 GCA_013399695.1 Formicarius rufipectus | reverse complement strand
GGGGCACGGCCCCGCCGCCCCCCGCCTGTCCGCACAAAGGAGCCCCTCGGAGGGCGGGCGGGGCTGGCCGAGCGCGCCGGGGCCGGGGGCGCTGATCGAGTGGGCTGCGGTGGCCAGTGCGGGGCCCGGCGGTGCCCTCCAGGGATGCTGCTGGTCCGAGGCAGAGCCCCCGTGCCGCCCGCAGCCCCACGGCGGAGCCAGCCCGGCAGCATCCCCTGCCCGCGCCCCGGCGGGAGGGCGAGCGAGGGCAGCGGCACTCGCTGTTTGGCGGGAGGGAGGCAAGGCGAGGTGGAGATGGGTGAACTCCCTTGCCCGGCGACATCGGGAAGTTTTGCTGTGGTGCCAGAAATAGAACCTGCGTCTGCTGACTCCCGATCGTGCGCCCCAACCGCAAAAGCTGCCGGTTCTTAATTCAACTTTTCCCTCCTGCCTTCCACGTTGGGCCCATCTCTGGGAAGGAAAACAAAGCCAAGCCAAATCCAACCACCACCACCACCCCTGCTACACCCCCACCTTCCCGCCGCCTGGACGGCACCGCTATAAACATGCTGAAATACAAACGTGGGACCTTACCCCTTGCGGCCAAGAGCGAGCAAAAGGTCGAGAGGAAGCAGAAACAGGGTACACCCTTCCTCGACATTTAATGGGAATTTAGAAAAACAGAGCGTTAAAAACAAAGCATTTGTGCCAACGCCTCTCCAACCTGCCATTTATCAGATGGGTGAGCTGTGCAGCTCGCTGGTGAGAAGGTGAGAAGTGGTTCTGTTGAACTGCCGCTGCCTGCTCTCTTGAGCAATACTTGCAGCAACCCAACAAGGTATGCACAAGAGGCAGTCCTTCGGACTGAGCTTCTGCCTGGCCATCACTAGAGAGGGTTTCCTTGGGTAAGGGCTGCCCTTATTTTGAGTTTTAAGGCCAAGATGGAGACTGCTCAGGCAAAGAGACAGCATAATTGAAGGGGAATTTTCCCCTCTGCAAACTCAGCTAGAAGGATGAGTAAAGACAGCCAGAGGTCAGCTGGATTCAGAAGTGCCTCAAGAGTATTGTAGAAGTACTGAGGGAAAGGAATGAGGATGGGGGAGGAAGACAGTGATACAGCAAGGGAAGTTCTCACGATATGAGGAAGGTTGTTTTGTGGCAGACACAATACTGCACCAGCACAAATCCTTGAAGAGACTGAAAGGCTCCATCTCAATGACAGCAACAGCATATTGGTGGGAACACACTGGCAAGACAACACAATCCCCGTCTCTGTGGATCCAGGATGAGGTTGCTCACCAACAAGACTATGCTCTTCAAGACAGTCATGGGTCCCTAGTAAAAAACGGGGTTTGAAGGGAACCCTCAGCTCCTACATCCCCCTGAAGAATTTAGTAGCTGTGATTCCAGTTGCAGTGAATCTGTAACTGCCTTTTTTTCCTTTTCTTTTTTTTTTCTTTTTTTTTTTTCTCCTGAGAGGGCTGGCAGGTGACAGCATTAGCTTTGCGTGGGTGATTTTGGCACTGGGAGTACAAATCCTATTAGGGATGGGCAGCGATCACTGACTCATTTCCCCTAACCAGTGAACACCCATCACAGAAGGGATGGTTGGCACTAATGGTAAGAAACCATCACTATTTTGGACCTCCTTCATTCATAAAACATTATCCCTTTGCTTCAAATATTATCCTCGAGGTGATTTGAAGACAGCCACCGCTTTTCCATGTTAATGTGATAAAACTAAAGGCTTAAGGGCTCACCCAGCGAGTGCAAGTGTTCAAGAACATCAGACCACAGATCTAGAGGCAGAATAACATTCTGTGCATGGAGAGGCAGCTGCAATACCACAGCTCCCTAGTCCTTTCATAAACAGTGTTGGCCACGCTCAGTACTCCTAACTAGACAGACTCCTGCAGCCTCCCCGAGGTATTTACCACTCTGTTACTATGCAAGGATGAGGAGGGGTGGGATTTTAGTTTCGCCTTTCAGTCTTTGAGTGAGAAAAGACAAGATTTTGCTCTTCTTTCCTGAGCTAAGCCCAGAGCAGAATGATGCAGAAGGCTGTTGTTTTGGCATACTCTAGTACATTGCAGGATGCAACATCATGCTGGTACCTCCTTCACCCTGGTGCAGCTGCATCTCCCTAGTGGGATCTTGCTTCCAAACACGTGTGGTTCTGGGTTTGTGGGTCCAGACACAGAAGTTTGGTTTTTAAATTTTTTTTTATTAATGGTGTTATGTGCTTTGATGGCACCAGAGTGAGACTGTAGTCTTAGGTGTAGTATCCAAGCACTTCTTGATTTCTAATTTGCTTGGTTATCATCCCTTCTTCTAAAGGTAAAACTCCAAACCTTTGGCTTTGTTTTATGTAAAAGAAACAAGGGGTCAGAAAAAGTTATATAATTTACTGGAGGCCAAACACAGAGCCTGAAGTAGGACAGAAAATTGACTGTGGATCTCAAATTAGCACCCTAACCGTTGCCGTCTGCGTAGTGTTTTCTCTCTGCTTTGCATCCTTCATTTTGAGACATGCTGGACAAGCTCCCTTGGGATGAGGAGTCATTTTTAGCCTGATTTCTTACAGAAATGAAGCTCTCACAATCATGTTGTCTATCTGCCTGTCTATCAGCTGCCCACGATATGGTTTGAATCCACTGGCCAATTTCAACCAAACCCAGCAGCAAGGAAGGGATTTTACAGCAGAACAGTTAGGATGAGCTCCAGGATGAGCAGAGAGAGGGAAGGGAAGAGAGGGAGAATGAGAATGCCTGTGTGTGCCTGCAGGCTGCATGGCATCCAAACACCACTTCTGGCATGGCATATGATGCTTCCAGCCCTTCTGTGGGACAAGAGAGAGGGATTGAGCTCAGGTAGATGTGTGGGGCTGGTGAGGCTGGGAAGGAGCTGAATGCACTGCAGGGATGTCCTGAGTGTGCAGCAACCCCAGACTTGAATGTGTCAGAAACGCTCATCCTGCCCCTGGCAGAACAACTTCTGCTCTCCATGTTCCCTAATCCCTGCCGGCTTCTCCTCTGGGAAAACAGCCGATTAACATATTGCAATGAGTTAACCTTAAATGGTCTAAAAATCCAAACCTCTGCATGCAAATGAATTCTGATGGAAAAATCAAGATAGAACACCACCCAGCCACAACCGAGCCTGTTTGCTAACCAAGACACTTCTGTATTTGCAGCTGAAGCCAAGGTGGTGCTCTCAGTCCTGTGACAATGTGCACCTCCCCACCCTATGCTACTGCCTTGCCAGGTACAAGGCTTTGAAACAAAATACTGTTCTCTGTAGGTCTGTTGTTGTTGGGGGTTTTTTTGTTGTTGTTGTTGGGGGGGGGGTTTGTTTTGGTTTGGGTTTGTTTTGTTTTGTTTTGTTTTGTTTTGTTTTTTGGGATTTTTTTGTGTTTTTGTTTGGGTTTTTTTGTTTGTTTGGTTTGGTTTTTTGTTTTTGTTTTTGTTCTTTTGGTGACCGTGATCTGTGACATGCCCTATTTTCTTTCTTTTGGGCAGTGCCAAAAGTGGGTGGCGTGGGCAAGGGCCTCCAGGCAGGGTGTCAGGCATGTGCTGGGCTTTGCAACCTTGTAGCTCCAATCTGCTGGCTAAAGGCAGAGAATGGAAAGGCCCTTTTCCATCACTTCTGGGTGAACCCAGCTCTTATCCAAGGGGCTGTGCTCAATTGCTGTTAGATAACTTCTTTTTCCTCGGGTGGCTAATGCTGTTAAGTATTTCTTGGTCCCTCCATGTGCAAGTCGTTGGCATTTGGTTAACACCTTCACACTGAGTTACAGAGCAGAGTTAACAGTGGCAGAGCCAAACTTTCACTGTCGCCCTTTCTCCAGAAGATCACCAAAAGGTCACCATATTCCCCCCGCTTTGGGATTAGAGTCCCTTTAATGCCCTTTGGAGCCAGACTCTGCAAACAAAGTCTTCCTTTGAGCCAACCAGTCTTGAAATCCGATGCCCTTGTTCATTTTGCACTGCTGGTGGCAGGGAGGGAAACAACAAAATGACATTTCTATCGGTCACAAGGCAAACGGCATAGGACAACGATATTTATCTTCTCCTTGTATATGAGGCCTTGGATCTGAAGAAAATTACAGCAACTGGCAATCACCATTTCTAGGAATCAGACTGTGGTAGAGCAAGTGGGAAGATGAACAAGAGCTGGTACAAGTACTCAGGGACTAACCCTAATAGCAGGATCCGCCCAGAAAAGATGCCTTGTATGCAACAGAAACAAACAAATGCCTTTAAACTCGGGGTGGTGTTAAGTAACCTACAACTTTGCCAGATAAGGATTGTTTGCTCTCACGTAGGGGTTTCTGGCAGCCCTGCTCCTTGGATTATTTGCTGAAATGCATTTGGGTTTATTTCAGTTTGTAATCTTGAAGAGATCAAGTTTCATCTTCATCTCCTACTACAGAACGATTCTGGCAGCATGAAAAATCCAGTCTTTCTGCAGCTGGGAGGGCAGAGGAGGGCAGTGGGGGTGTCTGCTGCCACCAGCATCCTGACTGGTCCAGCTGACACCACATGTACCTGCTAACACCGTGCCTCTCCAGCCTGCAAACTCTTTAGCATGAAGTTATATTTTGTGGTATGGTTTTAGATTGATTGATATATCAGAGCTTCCACTGCTGCCTCTAAGAACAACTGAAATATGTGTCATAGCAAGCCAGTGGTGGCTTCTTGGAAAAGTGAATGAAAACTTGAGCAAAAATTTGTCCTGGCAGCAAATGAGTATGTTTCAACATAAGTTTGATAAAAATCTCCACCATGCAGTCCACAAAAACCAGGATAAATGGCTTCAGAGGCATTTCTGCAGCAAGGCAGAGGAGTCTTTTAACAGCAGTGGCAGACAAGTAGCACAGGGCACAGAGAATCCCGATGGCACTGCATGCTCCTCTTCTGAATCACCTGAGTATGACAGCAAACCCTTCTTGCATAAGAAGTTATGCCTGGCTGGGTGTTTTCTGGTGCATTCCCCTCAGGAACAAAAGCAAACAGAAAAGGAGAATGTTGTCTGCCTTCATTTCTCTAGCTCTTGTCACCACTTGAGCTAAGGTTAAGCTGCACCCTCCAGAGTGCAGGGGTTCAGTACCTGCCAGCTCTCCCAGTGATGAACACATGAGCCATCAAGTGATCCCCATTCAATCTTGGAAACCAAATAAGCCAGAGGGTTGGTGAGTTGTTTTTTTTTCCCACTGTGCAGAATTGGACAAAACAAAGATAAAGGTGAAGCCAAAAAGAATGCATCTCTATGAATGATGTAACAACAGGGAGTGGAAGGACTCTGGGAATATGCTGGAAGCTCTGTGTACCCTCAAGGCATGCCTGGGTGCAGCAGCCCTCCCCTGGGGATACACAGAGCTGTTACTATGGACAAGAAGCAGATGACCTCCTGGAGGGAGACAGTTTGCTCCTTCGCAGGGCTGAGTTTCGCTCTTCACACTTAAGAGCATTAATTTGCTTCTGCCAACATAATTATCACAACATGAAAAAAGTGAACCACGCTTCTCTCTCCTCTTCACATGTAGCATCCCCCAGCTATCACCTGTCATGCCTCCCCAGTCCACACTTTGCAGTGTTGCAGACACCTACACTATTTCTCCTCACTTAACCAGGCTCAGGTTAAACTGACCCATCTCCATGCTTCTCTGAGCCTGCTGCCTGCCCATCTCATGTGCTCCTTTTATCTCCTTGTACTGCAGTTTTGACCTGCTGGGAAATCCTGAGGGAGAGCTGAGAAGTCCCAGGGGGAAGGCAAGGGCAGCATGGTGCAGCAAAGGGGGTTTTCACATTTGCCACTTGTGTATAGTTTCCAAACCCCATAAAATGGAGCTGTGCCATCAGAGAAGGAAGCACTGGTCCGTGGGGATGCTGAGGGGGAAGACAAGACCGTCACATGCTTTCATCAGCCTTGCTGTCCTTAATCCTCACCCAGGACCTCTTCCAGACTGCAATTTCATCTACCTGACAAGTTACTCACCAGTCACGGTGTCTCCAGGCACATCATTTCCTTCTAGAATTGTCCCAGGCACTAACAACAGCCAAAACAAGGATATGTTGAGAAACACCTTCAACTTTCAAAGACCCATCCAGCGCATCAGCAACCATGTGCCTGTGCGTACTTAGATGTGTCCTGAAGCTTGGGGATGGCCTCAATAACCCTACACTGTGACTTTTGCTACCACAACTCAAAGGTGGGAGAGATACATTAAACTACAGCCAATCCCATTAATTTGCAGAATTGCTCCTGGGACAGTATTTTCCAGAGTTTGCTTTGAAACATTCCCCATAGTGTGGTTTCCACCACAGCCTCCCTGACAGCACATCCTTGCCTTGAGGGTCTCAGGTGAGGCACCAGTCCAACTATCTCTTTTACTCTCTGTTGCCCTCACCTCTTAGCCCTTGATGCAGATCTGAGGCTTCTTAGATTTGGCATCTTTTTCAGCATCTTGTCTTGTTTGGAATACATCTCTCAAAGATCTACAGCTGGACTTTAACTCACTCAGCCACGCAGAGACATGGCAAGTGGATTTAAGAAGGGGATGAGGGTAGGGCCAGAAGCCATCCCGCCCCCAATAAACACAAGTGCATGCAAGGTGAGGCTGGTTCACATTGTGGCCAACCTCCCCTGGGAGCTCAGCAGGTGCCGTTTCCTCATCCAACCTCCAACACAGGCAAAGGTATGATGGGATTTGCAGCTGAACGAGTTAAAAAGCTGCCGAGTGAATTCCCTTTGACTGGGGCCAGATCGATTTCCCCGGCCCTTGTGCCTGATACAGGCATATCCAGCCAGGGAATTGTAAAGAAAACAGGCTTTAAACCAATTTCACTGTAACCAGCACCAGCTGCATGTGTTGATAAGGCCTTTGATAACGTTGTGGAGAGAAGTTATAGTTGCTGGACAGGGCTGTCTCCAAGGTATGGCTCCTTCACTGCTGGCAGAGGGAAGCTTCCAGCACCTAAAAGACATCCCCTGCAAGTAGTGAGCAGCCAGGGCAGCCCCATTCCCTATGGCTGGGCTGGGGCAATGATCAGGACAAGGAGGGAAACCTCAGCCTGTCCCACACTGTGCTGGCAAGTTTCTTGCTCCCCTCCTGCCTGCACCTCAGTCACATTAACTCTCATCTCTCCCACCCTTGGAGAAGATGAGGACATTCAGCAGAATGAAGGTGCCTGTCCCTTCAAAGAGGATCACAAGAAGGAGACTGTTGCCTACAAGTGGAAACCAGCAACTCCAACACGTGGGACATTTGCTCTTCCCTTGTGTGCCTGTTCTGCGAGCTTCTCATCTTACTGCTCTTTTCTGAGATACTGAGCACTGATACTGATTCTGAGCACTCCTGAGATACAGAGGCTTATCAAAGCACCCCAGAGAGAACCATTTTAAGTGCCTTGGAAGGTGCAGATGGGAAAACCAGGGGAGTCACTGTCAGCAGGACTGCCCTGACCCTGTAGCCTCTTATTTGACAAAATTTAGCTGCATTGACTTACCCGTAGTGCTCACCCAGGCTGCAGTGAGTGAACCACATGTCTGAGGCATGAACCAGATCGGGTCTCCCAGGCTCATTAATCTAGCTAAACTATTAAGCCCTGCTCGGGGTGACGGTTTATTGCAGGGTTAATGTGGTTATGCTGCACCGAGCTGCTCACTCTGCCCTGCCTGGCACAGTCTTGTGGAGACTCACAGCCCATGCCTGCACCAGATCCCTCAATGGAGATTTACTCGTCTCCCAAGCCAGAACAGATTTGCAAGAGCCCAGAAATACAAAACTAAGAAAACACCCTGAAAGCAAAATGAGACTTGGAAAGGAAATGACACCAAAAGGTCTGACTGCCTGTGAGCTGCCTGCAGCTGAGCAGGGTTAAAAGGTAACTGAGCCTGACTAGCTGTCACCACCAGCCTCCTCTCGGGCACTTTCACAACTGCTGGGTCAGCCTCTCCACAACCCGTTTTGCCGAAGTGGCTCAGGTTCACAAAGACCATTTCATGGCCAGCCTTCACTCACCCAGATCATGTCACCTGTGCCACTGCAAGCAGAGCTTTGCATGGAGTGGTTGGCCAGGAGCAGCACCATCCTGGCCAGGGCAGAGGGAGGAAGCAGTGGCTTTGTGTCAGGGTGCAGTTGCCAACAGATGCCCGTGGGTCAGTTAGGGCTGCAAAGGTAGGTGTGCATGCTCCAAAGTGCTATACAGTGCTCATTCTGTCTTATGTTGTAGATATGGTGCCAGAATGAAATGTGCTTGGGGCACCTCCATGTGAGAAATACCAAAGAGTGTGCTGCATGTTACCCCTCAGACTGATTCCTGTGAGAGGAATACCTGGCTGGGAGCTGCCAGGTCCCCAGTCAGCTCCCTGGTGGAATTGAGCTGGGGATCAGTTCAACAGAAAATACTTCATCTGACTTGCCTTCCAGGTGCAACATGCACTGGCACTGCCAGGCTGCCACAGGGCCTGGAGTACACAGAGGCACTTTCCAAGCTCTAGTCTAGTCACCAAAAACCTCATGAGCTTGCAGAGAGCTGTGTGCTCCCATTTGTGGTGTTTCTGCCCTCCCATAGGAGGGTTTTGAGGCTTGAGGAGAGCATGGGTGACTGCACCACAGAGGCACATACAGGGTGAGTGAGATTGGTGCTCTGACTGGTATCATTTCCGGATGTAGAGTCCTGTAACTTTAGCTCCAGGTCATTACTATTTGTCTTTGCTTTTTGCATGTTGTGAATAGATATTAACTCAAGCTCAATAGGCTCCACGCAGGTCTTGGAACCAGATGATTCAAGCTGGGATTTGTTCCATATCTCGGGTTTCACATGTTTTCTTTAGCTGCATTTTAATTGTGGGGTTTTCCTTTTTCTTTAGTGAAATGTTCGACCCAGGTGCTGCCCTTCACAGCTGTAAATATCCCAAATAAATCCCATTCCTGGATTATGTGAGGGTGAAGAGGAAGTGCCCTACAACATAATAGGTTAGTTTTTTATCACAGCTCTTCATCTGGAAAGCCACTGGGAACATGGCCACAGAAAATGTCTGGCGCTAGTCCGGAAAATAACGTACAGTGTCAGCAGAGTCCTAGAGAGGAGTGCAACATGGTAAAACAAAGCCTGGATTGAGTTTAGCTCACCTTTTTTTCCAGCTTCAACCAAAAACCTCTCCTCTGAATGCAGCTGAACTCAGGTCCTGCTGGTGATGGAAAACAAAATTCCTCTTGTTTTCCTAGTTGCCTGATTTTTTGCAAGTCACTCCTTACAGACTGCAGTAACCCGTGGGCTGTTTTATATATCCTGAGCCAGGAAGAGGCTAGTGGCCAAAAAAGAGGTAGTCTGGTGGACTTGTCAAACCTCATGCAATGAATTCCCATTTCCTGCTGCTTCCTGCCCCAACAGCCATTTGTTCCCACCCGTTGCAGCAGTTCTGTTTGAGTCACAGAGAAGGAGAGGGGCTGGAAGGTCCAGAGTGGGTCCTACATCTGGAGGACCCACTCCTCAAAGCCAACACGTTTTCCATCTCTGGGTTGTTGTTGGGAGCCCTCCTGCCCTGTGAGGGGTCTTGCTCCTGGGAGGCAATGATGCTCAGAAGAGCTATTGACCCCTTCCCTCGGCTGTTGTTCCATGCCAGGGCTAAAATTGCTCTGCCCCTGCTTACCAAAGGGTGAACAAAGCAGTAGTACAAGTTGTGTGCACTCCCTGTAAGGAGACAGCAGCATGTTTGGACCATCAGCCTGAGCTTTGCATCGCTGCATGGGGTCTACATCACATCCCAGAGCCTATTGACGACTTGTCCAGGCACATACAGGTGTTTAACCACATACTGGTTTGACAGGCTGCTCCTGCCTTTTACTAATTCCTGCTCCCAGATTAATTTGGGCAACTTGCCATGGGCTGCCCCATCTTGCCTGTGCCCCAGAGCTGGGTTTCCCTGGTGTGCTCACACACCTTCGGCCAAGGGCTGAACTGCTGGGCTGTTTTGACACCATCTGATGTAGTATCAGAAGTGTCACTGGGTGAGCAAGGGATGGCCCCATCCCCATGGGTGTCCCACGTACAGCCCATGCAATGACATCTGACTTGGGAAATCAGTGCTGGAGTGGAGGGCGGTGCATTTCTGGGGTGCTGGAGGGTAAACTGTCCCTTGCTTCACCTACCCTCGCTGCTGTGACCACCACATACAAGCAAGCCCCCCCAAGGAAGTGAGGAGGGCTCTGTAGCCCCCCTGCAAGCCTACTCCTCCCCTCCCCTGCACCTGAGGTTCCCTTGTCAGCCTGCTGGATCCTGGCTGATGGATGGCTGCAGGCAGCAAATCTGAACAGCATCTCCATGCCAATTTAAATAAATAAATGAGTCTGAATGCTTCACCTTGCAGAATGGCATTTCATTCAGCCATTCAAGCATCAAATACCTCCAGGATTCTTTGGGTCTCAATTTCCAGAACTATTTCCCTTTCAAGTGCTCTTTTATTTTTCTTTTTACTTATTTAAACCTGTTTCTCCTGTAGTGAATAATCCTTGCAGGTGAAAGTGGGCAGCTTTTAGATGTTGGTGGAGCTTTCCTCCTGACTGAAGAGGGATCAGTGGACTCTATTTAAAAAGGTCTTCCCCAGCCTCTGTTTTCCTGGCTGCAGCTGGTGGGGATGCAGAGGGGTGTTCCATGGATCACTTTTAGCTGGAATTCCCCAGGGCTGCCAGATCACTCTCTTGAAGCCTGTTACTCGCAGCAAAGGCTGAGAATGTGCTGGTGCCAAAGGGGGAGTTCTTGCCCTCCCAGGGTCGAGTAGAAGCTCTGGAAACTACCACGGTCAGAGGCTGCAGCCCCCTTCTCAGCACCTTGGAGGGGGCACAGGGACTGGAGGGTGGGAGAAACGTACATGTGTCCAAACTACCACAGATGCCTTAAGGACAGAACAAGCTCAGGCCTGGTGAAGTTGCAGTTAGTGTTGTCAGTGGGATGAGGAAAATTGATGAGGAGTAGGGCGAGGAGGTGATGTCCCTTGGCTGCATCCCCTTGCTGAGACACTCTCACTTTTCATGGAGGTTGCAAAGACCACCTGGAGAAGCTACCTGAGGCACCTCAGAGGCTGGAAGAGCAGCTGGAAATGGAAAAGGAGCTGATATTATTTTCTTTTTATTTTAAGCCAAACACAACAATATAAAACAATCTGATTCTGGTGTTTGAACACCTGGGCAACATACACAGCCGAGCCTTCCCAAAACCATGAGAACTTCCCTGTGTATAATCTAAAACAAACATCTTCCTAGCCAATCTCTAATCAAGGACTTATGAATTAGTGAGTAAATATAAAGGCTTAGTAAAATTAGCAAGATTCGTGTTATTGTTGGTGGTGATGGTGGTGTTTTTTGACTACTCCATTCCAGCCATGTACCCCTTTACACGGATCATCCTCTCCACCCTTTGGGTAATCTGCTCAATGCAGTGGTCAGGCATGGCATTTCACAGGCATTTGGGAAAAAGCAGTGATGTTTCGGGGCAGGACACACACACAGGCTCAAGCTCCTGCAAAACAGCTGACAGTAGTTCTCCAGGCACAGTTTCCTTTTGCTGACACTTGCATCCTCGTGCCTTTGCACCGTGCTTGTGTGTGCAGCAGTGCTGCTCTTGTAAGGCTGTGGTGGCATTTTGCACCAGTGTAGGAGGAGTGTGGCAAGTGGAGAGTTTGTGCTGCTGGCCTTTGTGAGAGCGTCTGGTCTCTCTCTAGCAGCAGTCACTGTGATCAAAATGCTGCACATCAGCCAGGCCATAAATAAATGGTTTGGCCTCGTGTTTAAGACACGATTAGTAAACGCAGTGCAAACTCTGCTGCGTCTCTTCAGCTCCTCCATCTTCCTGCCAGCTCCCTGCAAGCCCTGACTGCCTTTCCTGTTCTGCAGATAATGAAGAATTGACTCTCTCCCTGTTGCTGATCCTCCCTGAGAGCTGTGGTGAGGACAGACTCCCCACGGGACTGATCTCCCTGGTCTCTCTCATTTCCAGCCAGCCTGTGTGCTCAGTGTAGCTGGAACAAGGGGGAGTGAAAGTGTCTCTCTGACATGCCTTGGTTAGCCAACGATGGCGCTTGCTCTCTCGTGGGAACACCACTGCTGCTGGAGAGATAAACTAGAGGTATTTGGGGATTCAAGAAGAGAGCAAGTTTTTTTCGGATGAGCTGTACATTGCTGTACATCTCTGCAAACCGACACTGCCACTGCAGGTGACTTCAAGAGACTGGAGAACCCTGCCCTTGGCTCTACAGAAACAGAAATTTCTGGCACTGATGGGGTGGTCTGCAAATCTTTCCTTGGATTTCAGCTGTTGGAAGGGGACTAAATCTATTTTATTGTCCTCAGCCTCCCAAGCCTGTGCTAGCACAATGCAGCCCTTCCTGGCTGCTGGGCAAGAGCCAGCTCTAAGAGCCATTTGATGGCAGGAAGCTCAGGGCACCTTGGCCAACACTACAAGTGGCCAGGACCAGGATAAGCAGCACAGGCAGTCACTCAGTCCCCCCTCTGATTTCTATGCCTGCACTGTCTCTCTCTGTCCTCCTGTCTTCAGCCCTTTCCTACTCTCAGGGTAGCAAAGTCCAGTTTTGCCCACATCACTATCCTGCCACCACCTGCACTGGCTCTGTTCCAGTCTCCCCAGTTCTCAGAGACGTGTATCTCGCTCTGCTGCTTCCTGTCAGTGGTCCCCATGAGGTACCAGCTCAGCAAGGCTGAGTGGAGTTTTCTGCATCTTGCTCATGTTTCCCAGGTCCCCGTGCACTCCTCCAGCCTCCCATCCACAGTACAACCCCCACAGCAGGAATGGCTCCAAAACCAAGGGCTGCAAGCAGCTCAGCTGCACGTGAGTCCATTTGCCAAGTCCGGCTGGGGAGCTGCTCTGGCTGAAAAAATCCTCTTGTTAAAAAAACTTCTTTTTTCCCCTGGGTAATTTTTTAGTCCAAATCAGTTCCTAGAGCTGGTTTCCTCTGGTGCCTCCAAAAGAGACAAAAGGCAGCCTCAGGGTAGGTGGGAGGATGGGGACACTGCAGAGTTCAGCCCACCAGCAATAGAGCTGCAGTGTCAGCAGTCCAAGGTGTGAGTTCAAACACCAAACTCTGGAGCATCTTCCTTCTCCTCTTCTCCACAGATCAGGAGTGACACCTTCCCACAGAAGAGCTGGTGCCTGGGGAGCATGGCCACTGCTCTCAGCTGGCAGGACCTGGCTCGAAACAGAGATTCCTTCTCCTTTGCTGCTGAAGCCCTTTGAAATGTGTTTACATACCAGGCAGAATAAAAAGTCAGAATTTCATTGGTGTTCAGCCAGGGAATCATTCTGATTTGAAAACACTTGGATGACTTGGTTTTTTAGATTGTGCTAGCAAAAATAAATGGAGGCACTGGAATGGACATGGAGAAATCAGCACATCAGGATGCTCGAACACCCCAGCCTCACAGGGGTTGTCCAATGTGGTGCTCACACCAAACCCTTTTGGTTTCAATGGCCATTACATTTTCCTAATGTCTTGCTGGTTTGTGCCCACCCACATCTTCATGCCATAGCCCAGTTTTCTGCTATCTCCCAGCCATGTGCCTGTCCTAGATGATCTGCTTAATGTGGTTTAGTGAACATACCTTCTAATGAGGCCATCACAACCCCAGCATTGCTGCCTGGAGAGTTTCTGCAGTGACACTGCTGCAGCTTATGCCCCTCAGAGCCATTTTCCAGCATGAGGACTTCATTAGCCCTGGTTACATTGGGAGTCTGGAGCAGCTCCCTTTGCCATCCTCCTTTGAACTCATCAGTGAAAATGCGAAGGCTTGACTAGATATTTAGTTCGCTGGCACTTGCCTAGGCCTCTGTGCCCTAAATAGCACTCAGCAGTCATTTATCATCACAGTCCGGGTCCTCCAGGCAGTGTGCTTTCGCATAGCTGTATTTATAGTCTTGTCAATTTTCATTCTCTTTTTCAGAGACACAGAAATTCTTATATTCTCTGCTGAAATCTCCTGTCGAAACTGCCACCCACAAGTGGTTCAATAAGTATCAGCCACCTGCTGTTGGTTGTGACAAACAAAGTTTGTCACAACACAATCTTCTCTCATCCCTTGGACTCCTCCAGCCATGGCTGCTCTTCTTCTGAAAACCACACTCATTTCTCTGCCACTGGGCATGAAGTTGGTTTTCCCAGTGAATGCAGAACCTTGCTAACACTTTGACCTCACACCTCTCCTCTGTCATTGAATCATAGAATTATTTAGGCTGGAAAATATCTCTAAGATCATGAAGTCCAACCATCAACCCAGCACCGCCATGTTCATCACATTTTTGTTCGTGTCATGGGGTTTGGCTGCCCTGAGGACAGCAAAACCAGCATGCATCCACCTGCTTTTCAGGTATGGGAGAAGCTGTGGCAAAAGGCTTGGTGCAGTAGTGTGCCTTCCAGCTCCCCTGCAGGGGGTGTCCTGCTAAGTCTGCAGCAGATTTGGCAAACAGCCTCCTGAGCCATCCATTTCTCCAGGAATCACAGCCCTGCTCCAATGCTCCGGTTCAAAAAATTGGTGTAATTAGAGAAGAGCAAAAGGCTTCTCCTGCTCGGAGAGCCTCAGGTCCCCAGCCTACTTAAAGCTCCACATAAGACCATTAGCACGATGTGTCTCCCCAGAACTACACATTTGCTCACACGCTTGGCAAGAAGCCGACCAGATGTAGCCAGGCTGTCTGGAGGTGCCAAGCATAGCAATTAACAGGGGCTTTGTGGTGGGATTGGCAATGGCAGTGCAAATTGCAGGCACGTTTGGCCGCCCACCTTGCTTCCAGGCACAGCATAGTCTTCTTGCACCCCTCCAAGAAGCACTGCTGGGGGCCAAGGAGATCACAGTGAAGGTCCCTTGGTGCCAAACAGCTGCAGAACCTAAGTGACTCACCAAAAATGAAGTCCCATGGTGAAGAGCACCAGCTAATATGCACTTCAGCTAAACAGTTGAATATTTTACCTTACTTCTGTCAAAGCACCATATCTGTTGAGGTTTTTTCATGCTGACTCAAGCTGCAGTTCTGTAAACACAGAGTAACTTCATCCAGGTGAACAGCCCTGTGGAGTTTTGGAGGGATTCTGTCATGTTCCTTTCTTGCAGCAGCAGGCACAAGCTGCTTTATTAGGTCTTAATTACATCCTTGCTATCCAAAATTCTTAAATTTACCACTGAAGGCAGATAGAAATAAAAATGTCGCGCTTTTGCAGCTCAGATATTTGGAGCCATGAATAATACACTCACACACTCATTTACTAATGGATACACTTCTCTAATTTCTTTTCCCCTCCAGACATTTGCAAAAGCTCTTTTCATTCCCATCACACCTTTAGCAAGCAGTAAGCCATTCTGTATTTTGTTGCTCTTATCTCTTCCCTGAAAGCTTTTATCGACTGCATGTTGGGTTTGTCTCCTCACCTTTTCCATTTCCCATCTAGCTTTTTTTTTTTTTTTTTTTTCCCTGTTGTTGCTTCAAGCCTTCAGATCTCCAAGAAGTCCCTTGTGGAGCTATTTTGGCTATTTCTCCCCACAGCAGATGAGAACTCCTGGAAGAACTAATGACAGCAACAATAAGGAAAAGCAGAGCTGTCTCCAGAATACATTTGGATTAGAGGGTGGAGAGTTCAGTAAATTATTGAACTACCTGGATGAAGAATTCATATTAAAAACTATTTTGCCTTAGTGCCTGACTCATTTGTATTAAAGAGCTATGTTTTAGGGATAAGCTCTGAAGCTGCTCCTCTGTATTTTTCTTGCTTCAGAGGAACGACCCTCTTCCCTCTTCACACAGCAAGTGGCTGCAGGTAAAAATTGCTGTGGGTACCAGGAAGGGTGACTGGGGCCAGCCTTCATGCTGAACCAATGAGCAGTGCCTGGCGAGCCCATTCAGAGGTGGGTTTCTGTTACTGCCCTCACAGCTGCCCTGCAGTGGCACCCACAGCAAACCTTCAGCCAAGGCTAAACTGTTTGACCCAGCCAGTTTCCTCCACTTTGCCTAAAAGTAGGCCCAGAAGGCTCCCTTTCCTGACGTGGGTGGCTGGTGTCCCTTGTGGAGGGGTTGCACAGTAGGTCTGGTTGGCGCAGATATGGGCACGGGGAGACAGGGCACGGGGCTCTCCTCTTGTACAGTACCACCTGCATGAGAGAACCATCTGCCTGTCTATCTGAGCAGGACCCTGCCTGCCTGCCCTGGAGGTGGTGGATGTGCCAGGTTTTTGGCCATTTTGCTGAGCAGGTTTGCAGCCAAGTTCAAGGGGCTCTGGCACTGACAAGGGCAGGAGGAGCCAAGAGCACACAAGCAAATGAGAGTGGCTACCTGTTTTGCTTCAACTGCCTGTTGCCATTGGCTGGAGTGAGGGACTTTCCAAACTGCTGACAGCATGAAACCACTAATAGCTCAGCTTTGATCCCCCTACTTTGAAAGGAGCCCCAAAATTTCCAAAGCAACCAACTCATCAGAGGCTGGAAGCAGCTGCCTTTGCCCATTTTCACTTTGGTTGGGAGCTCCGTGTCATGTATCCAGAAAAGCCCAGTTACATCTAGGAACCGCAGTTTTAGATGACTGGGCTTGTAGCTGTTTTGGAAACAAACCACCATGGCTTCCCAAGGTATTTGGGTAGCTGCTGGCCACCTTAGTGCCACAGTAACCACAAGGGCTTTGTGCAGAAGCATTTCTGTGGCTTCTGAACCAGGAGGTGTAGGGTGGGCTGTGCTTCCAGAGCCTCCAGCTGTCCAAGGTTTGCCTTTCCTTCTTTCCAATCCTTTGGACATTAAAGCAGCTGGTTTGCTGAGGACCTTGCTCCACAGAAAGGGGCTGTTGTTGCTCCCTACCATGACTTGGGTTTTATAAGGCAGAGAAAAGTTCTTTGCTCAGCTCAGGGAAAACCAGAAGAAATGCAGAGTTTCTAGGTCACACTGTTCATGAGAGATGAGGCAAAAAGAGAAAACAAGACAGAGGACTCTTGAAACATCTAGCAGCGAGAGGGCCAATGCCCAAGCACTGCACAGCCCAGAAGACTGAATCCTCTTTCACCCATCTTGGAAACACCTCATCCGACCTGCCTTCTGATGTGGCAGATTCCTTCCCACAGGGCTCTTGCTGTTTGCAGCCAGTGAGCCCACGAGTAAGCTGATGCTTGTTTGGGGGAAGCATAGAAGGGAAGATTCACCTCCAAGCAAGAAGCCGTGATGCTGAATCCATTCTATCTGCCCTGGCTCTTCTGAGTATTTCCAGGCTTTTTCTTTCCATGCTCCACTGGAGTCTAATCCTGCATACAGAAAATTCCTCATGCATTTTGCTCTTATTCCTTCAGGGCATCTGAATTCTCTTTCATTCTGTCTGGCTGTTCAACAGCCTGAACTCAGTTACTCTAATCCCTCCATCTTCAGTGCTGTTCTCAGCTCCACATAATAAATATTAACAGCTTACACGTATCTTGGGGTTCTTATGCAAGGGCTCCAAATAGCTTTATGGTTCATACGCACATGGGGCTCACTTTATTTGCCAGCAAAAGCAGCCACCGATGAGACAGCAGTTGTTTAGCAACCTACGGCGACAACACACAATAGTTAAGGCAGGAAGTGAAGATAAATATTGTATCCATTTGAAACTCCAGGAGGGGATTTGAGTTGGCAGAATACAAGTACTCGTGCTGAATTTTAGCCAAAATGCTCCAAATAGCATTCCTGTTCTTACAGTAAGAGTTATAGGATTTAAAATACCTAACCTGTCCTTGGTGGTTTATTTACAATTCACGTTAACAGCATAGACATTTTAGGATGCCAGTGACACTCTTCATCAGAGAAAAGCATCACTTGAGTAATGAACTATACAGGATTACTCTAAAGCCCTTCTTCAGACATTCTAAGGAAGGAAAAAAAATCAGACTATTTTGTATAAACAACTATTTATTAGCAATCAAATTAAATGATACATCTTTTAGGCAGATTCACCCTTCAACTATGGCTGTCTCCACCCTGCAACGACAGGAGGTAAATTGTGGCACTTTTTCAGTGGTGCCACAAACTCTTCTGCTATCTCCTAAGACTCTGAAAACCTTAATGTGGTGGCAAAAAAACAAGGGGAGAGGAACACATTCCTCACTCTTCAGAGCATGTCAACTGAGGGAGCAAAGACTCTTCCTGAGGATGCTGCATTACCCTTGTGTGGTCCAGGGAGCATTGATGGCACTGACATGGTCCCCTCTTTCAGACAGCTCTTTCTGAATGTCTTTACAAGCAGTGGTGAGTCTACAAAGTGCTTTCCAGTCTTTGCTGGGTTTTCTCCTCACTCCTAGTGTGCAGTGCGATGCATATAGCTTTGATCACCCCCAAGAGCATCTGAAGGCTTTGCATAATCTTTGGCCCTGCCAAATCCTCCACACACCACTTCAGCCTGGCTGCCCACTCAGCTCATTGCCTGCCCACGAGTGTTGGGGCCAAGATCTTCTCCCAGCCTATCTGACCAGCCCAGTCACCTTTAATGACCCTCAGCCAGTGCCCACAGCTCAGGGACACGCAGAGCATCCCCACTGCTCACACTCCAAGGATAGAGCTTCTCACCTTGTCTGGCAGGGGGACAGCTCTTGAAAATAAGATAAGCTGCCTTTGCAGCAGACTTACCATGCACAGTCAGATTTTAATTTGCTCACTTTATTTGCCAGCTCCTGTGGAGCATAGCTGCGCTGTTTTTCTCTCTCTCTGTCTAGGACTTTACATTTCCAGTGGTTTTGAATTTCACTACACTGCAAAAGGGCCCCTGCTCTTGTTTCTCCAGATTGCCCTGGTTCTGTCCTCTTCCATCCACTTCTTCATTTTAAAGTGACAGGGGAGAGGTTTTTCCACTGCTTTTACTGTCTGCATCTTCCCATTGCTCCCTGAGGACAATATTAAATACAGATATTCACTTGTGAGTCTCCCTCCCCTGTACACAATGTTCAGTTTGTTTCTTTGACCCAGACTCCTAAGCCATGGCTTATGCATGTAGAGAAAACCTATTATTCTCAACTTTTTCCCAGTGGCTGTACAGACACAGCTTAGTGTGATCCACCCGCTCCTACCCACTTTATTTTTTGGTACTTCCTAAACTGGTAATGATGCCAAAGGATTGGTTTGTTTTGTGTGATCTGCTTTACATAAGCACATTTGGCAATTCTTAAACTTTTATCTGGAGCATCCACTTGCTGGAATATTTCCCATTGGAAATGTTCTTGGTATAAGTTCGCAAATACCATAGATAAATGGGATGAGGGAATAAGCAAGAAAAACTTGTTTATACAGCTATTGAAATTTGTGCCAGGTTAGGGAACACAGAATAGGATAAAACCTTTTCAACTCCATTTTAGTCCATACCAGGATTACACTGTCCTATTAGCCACATAACAATCTGCAGGATAGGATTCCCAGGTCAAATGACATTTCAGAGCAGCTCTGCACAGCAAGGCCAGGCTGGGCCCAGATACCTGAATTCCCTGCTCCTTGCAGGGCAGAGGCAAGGGCAGAGGATGGGATTGAGCAACTGTCAGTCCTTGCCTTGTTCAGCCTTGGGGACAAGGCACCAAACCTCACACAACTCTGCTGCCTTTGCCTCCACACCACTGAATGCCACCTCCCTGGCAGGGTTGGAAGGGTCTCAACCTGAGGTGTCTGTGCTGGCAAGTTCCGAGCCTTCCTGGGAGCTGCAGCGGGGCAGGGATGCACAAGCTTCTGCAGGCAGACCAGCAGCACACAAAACCCCATAGGGCAAAGCTGTGCCAGTGGTACTTGGAGAGGGTAGAGGCAGAGAGCCACCCACCTACATGCAAGGGATTCTTGTGCCTTCCAAGGAAACGGGTATTTCTCATCACTCTGATCCTGCCCACGTATTTCTCAGTGAACTCAGGTTTTGCTTCAGGGCACTCAGTGCTATTTGATTTATCCAAATGGCTAAACCCCCTTCTTCTTTCCAATCTGGCACGCCCAAAGTCCCTTGAATTGCATACATCAGGGTTTGGCTACACACTGGCCTTAACTATAGCATCCATCCCCTGCTACATCATCCTGATCCACTCCCATTCCCCTTCTTCCTAAGATTACATGCCTGAAAACAAAATACATCCAGAAAAGAACCCAGGCTAGTTCTTTCACTTGCCCCTTCTCCTCTAATTCCCTCTAGCCCTCTCTTGGCTTTGCCTGGTGCCTCATCACAATTTCCCAGAGAGGTACCAGGTGCTGCAGCACAGTGGTCACCCCCAAGGCCTCCGGTGTTTGCTGGGGAAAGGTGAGGAGGGAGGCAGGCTGAAGGGGATGGCTGGAGCAGGGATGGGAGGGCCTCGCTTGCCGCCTGCCGTCAGAAACCTGAACTGAAGATCGCCGTGATTCCGACGCCTCCACCGGCTAGTCCAGGCCTCAGTTCACCCAATGTGCAGCCAGCAGACCCCTCATCTCCTCGCTGCACACCCCCTACCCTGACACAACTGCATCTTGAGGGAATAACGATATGGTTGTAACCTCCAGCTGTGCACTGCCAGGTGCCTGTATAGGGAAACTGCATTACAAACTCCACCTGCCTTCTGGAACTTTCCAGATGGCTTGCATGTGCACTTTACCCACAAAAAATAATCTGAATTTATAGTTTAACTCCAAGCCATAATCCAGTGCCAAAGCTCAGCAGATAAGTATGCGAAGATCTTAAGCTTTAAAGTCACCAGCGAGGCCTCAGGCCAGTTTTGCAGCAAAAGCGAGGCCTCAGGCCAGTTTTGCAGCAAAAGCTTGCTTGCTGCCAGGTGCAACCCTCTGCTCTGGAGGAATAGAGGGTTTCACCAGGAAGAGCTGTCACACCCACACTTGACATTATAAGGAAGAGACCAAGCCACATAGGCGCCAATGACTGTAGCTATAAGTTATTTATTCTGCAAAATAGAGGTATCTTCTATGGAGTTGAACACTGGAATCACAGCATTATGAATTGAGTTGTGGAAACATTATGACAGTACACACACACACGCAGGCATACACGTGTACACCTACACACGCACACACGCAGCTGTTGTACAGGCCCGACTCTTACATTATCCAGAAGGAGCCCTCTCTGCATCTATATTTGCAAAAACCTGCAGGTAGAGCTGCATTCAAGACCCCTTCCCCTGTTCACAGGGCTTCCAAGGGAATGAGGCTGGTCAAGATTGGGAGCATGGCACAGGAAACACACATGTAGTGCACAAGCTCCCCTGCCCAGTGTCCAGCACATCCTGGGTAGGAGTTAGCTCTGGGCAGAACACAGCCCTCAGTGGAGCACCTCTCACTCTTTGCCTCAGTCTCTGCTCTTGCAGCTGAGCACGCGGTGTCTGCAGGAGGCAGATCACAATGTTAGGACACAGTCAAGGCTCCCTGCTCGCCATGGTCCATGTTCCAAAGCCGGTAAAACTCTGCAAAATCCACATAGGGCTCCACACGCCCATCCTCATCTGGCTGGAGTGAATGGGTGGGTCTGGAGCGGAAGAGACCTCCATCTGAACTGGAGCTGCTACTCTGTGTGTGAGTATTAGTCGACTGGAGCGTCACAGTTGGGCTTTGACTATGGAGAGAAAAAGAACACAAGCACCTTTATTTTCCCCCATATGATGCATTAGACAAGAAAAGCATCAGAACAAGCACCAGTTTCTTCACAGATCAAGCTATCCAAGCAAACAGGTGAAAGGTTGCAGTCCCTTGCTCTGTGAGAACACTGGAAGAGTTGAGGATTGGAACTGACAAACACCAAAGCTATCTGATTCACATTAACTGGAATGCCTTAAGTACAACCAGGCATCTGAGGAACAGAGGAGAGGAAGCAGAATTTTTTTTAAAAAGCAGAACAAACAAAAAAAAATCCCACAACAACAAAACAAACAAACAAACCCCACAAACAAACAAAAAAAAAACCAAACCACAAAACAAAACAAAAAAAGAGGCATGCACTCTGCTGGCCTCTGCATATCCGTAACAGTACGAGCTTTACGGGAAGAGTCTGGCAGTAAGGAAAGCTATTCTTGCATGACCTGTGTTGCAGCCAAAGCAACTCTAGTGTGTCAGCCTCATTGTTTCTGGAGCTACAGAACACAATACCCACAGCACTTCTTCACTTTGCAGTGTGTACACACACCACCCTGTGCCAAAGGCTCAACCTAAACTACAGCCCCTAACAAGTATGATCCTGCAAAGTGGATGCAAATAGGACCCAGTTCTAAGCTTTATACACTTTTTTTTTTCCTGGCCTCTGAGGCAACACAACCTCTCCAGCAGCCTTACAGGTAACGTGCACTGTTCCTCTTCCTTACTAAAACAAAGGGCACCCAGCCTCCCTCTGTGCACAGCACCCAACACACTTGGCACACAAGACCCAGAGGAGGGCTGCTTGCTGCCAGAGTGCCCTCCATGAGCAGCAGCATATGCTGCTCCCAAGGCATGTTGCCAGAGCTGGCTTCAGAGCCGCTTGCTTCACTCATTCCCACTCCTCACACAATCGCTTTCCAGCTAACACATTATGGTGGTTGTCAATACTGCAGTTGGGGGGGCAACACTGCAGATAAGGGAATGACTGACGGGTAACTGACAGGTGTCTCTGCTTATCAGCCACTTTACAGTGTTAGGTGTAGAAAAACCTGTGGGTAGCAAGAGAGCAGGACTTTACTTAGTGAGGGTGGGGGTGGCTTCATCGAGAGTTGAGCTGCTGTGGGCACCATTGACCATCTGGCCTTGGGAAGGCATGACAAGAGACAGGGTGACACTTGTCTTGCTTGTGCTTTGGGAGCTGGAATATGGCACAGAGACTGGGTAGACACGGCCTCCTGAGAAGGGAGAAAACAGAAGTTAAAAAATGAAGTTGAGACATGACTAACTGGGGGTGCTGCACAGCAACAAAGGAGGGCCCAAAGAATACAGGAATTTGCCTTTCTTAGATGTTGAACTGTATTCTAAAATTGTCGCAGACTCCACCTCTCAAATACCAATGATTTGTTTAATAAAAAAATTCTTTCTACATGGAGTACATCCTCTCCCAATGTGAGATCAATCAAGAGATCTCATCTTCCCCCCTCCACTTGGTCTCATTTTCTCCCCAGCATACCTTGTGTTGGTGTCAGCGTGGGCTGGCTCATCTCACCCAGGGGGTACCCAAAATTCCTCACAAGGAGTGTCATGTCTTCATGACGGGGACAGAACTTGGACCGCTCCCCACCACTGGCAAAAGTGTCACAGTGGATCCGCTTAACCCGGTCCACTACTGCTTGTGCCACAGCATCCAGTGATGTCTGCTTGGCAAACTCTGTGGCTATCATGGCTGCAATTTCCTGAGCAGAGAAGTGAAAAAAAAAAACCAAAGGAAGGATGTTTAGGAGATTTTGGAGGAAACCTTTCCCTGCCATCTGATCTAAGAGTTTTTATGGCAACTCATCTGACTATGAAGCTTGCCTGTCTCACCTGCTGATATGTGCTCTTGTGCCTTGACTCATCCCATTCCCTTTAATGGGCTACTCCTAAGGGACAGGCAGCTGCCCAGAAGAACTGGCTTGGCAAAGCAGCTCTCTTACTCTGGAATGGGGTGGCGCAGGCATTCAACATGGCCAGCACTGACAGGACAGATGAGGAGGACAGTCTGTACGAGAGCAGCTGACATGGCTGGAGTGAGTCAATAGCCAAGGTAACATTTCCTGTGTGAACAGGCTCACCTGGTTGGCCTGCCCAGGCCCATGAGCTGCCTCCAGCGCTTTGTAGAGTCCTTCAGACATGAGCACCAGGAAGCCAGTCACCCCATCCAGCGAGTGTCCTCCGTGGATTTCAGGCTCTGCTATGATGGGCTTAGACTTAGCAGCACTGGAAAGAGACGGTGTTATTTAGCATTTAATGGTGATATAGAAGGTGAGAATGGAGGGATCATGAAGAAAAGAAGAGCTTGAAACTCCAAAGTTGAGTTTTTCTAACCTGAGCAGTTCAATATCAGTATAGCCGTATTTGACTTTGTAATCTCCAATGCGCCGAGTGCTTTCCTGCCCACGAATAGTTCCCACTTGTTTTATTTTCCCTGCATCCAAGCCTGCCAAATTGAAAACCAAAAATGTTCAATTAACTTTGTGGAACTTGCAGAACTTCCTCTGAGAAAAGAAACACCCACAGTTATATAGAGCTATAATACAAAACTAGAGTCCAGAGATTCATCAGGAGCCATACAGGGAAAAAAGAAATAGCAGTGTGCTGCGTTCAAGGGACACCTTTTCATTAGTTGGTATCTGGGAAGGAGAAGGAAGGAAGGTGACTGACACACATGGCCCGGCAAGCACACTCTGAATGCAACAGCTGGCCCTGAAACAAAGGCCACATCCTGGTCCAAAGCCACCAGCAGCAGCTGGCCTGGGTGTGCAGGCATTTGCCAAAAAGCCAGGGGAACATCTGTGACTGTCAGCTGTGGACTGTGTGATCGGAGGAGAAGGCAGGAAGGAGGAAAACATATGTGAAAGATTCTGGTTTTGTTTCTGCCTCTTACTGATCCCTGTTCCTAGGCTCCATATGAAAATTTCACTAATAGACTAGACTGCAGAAGAGGTTGTGGAGTCTCCCTCACTAACGATGTTCAAGAAACATCTGCAGACAATCCTGTGCAATGTGCTCTAGGATGACCCTGCTTGAGCAGGAAGATTGAACCAGATGACCTGCTGTGGTCCCTTCCAACTTGCCCAGGTTGTGATTCTGTGATTCTGAGAAAAGGACAATGGTCTACAGGAGGCACTGAATTTGCTCAAGTGCTCAAATTGATGTGGGCACTACTCCTAAAATAAGAAAAATGACCAAATAAAATTTATAAATTTTAAGAGGATATACCTCTGGCAGGCGCTAGGAAGTAATCCCATCCTGAAGAAGGTTCTAACAGAGACTATCAGGGTGCAATTTGAGGCAGGACTCAGAACAGATGAGCCACTTACCTGGCAACCTCCCTTTCCTGGTTATACCTAGAGCTCATAGGCAGAAAACATTGAGATTTTAATCTAGGGATGATAGTCCTCAGTACAAGGTGAAGGCAGGGGTCCAACTGAAACTCTCCCTTTGAGTCAAACCAAGCCTTGCTGCACAGATGGCTCCACACCTACCCCAGCAGTAAGACACAACTCCTCCATCTGCTGCAGACCACAGCTGACTCATGGCCTGGCTCATTTGCCAGCTCCTGGCAGGGGCATACATGCCATTGACAGACACAAACACAGGCAGGCTCAGAGCACACCAGAGAGGTTGTGTCGAAATCACAGCAACTCTCCCAGAGCACTGAACAAACTGCAATGTGCTGGGTGAAGAGCCACAAAGGCACAAGATCTCTCCCTCCCTTCCCCTAAGTGAGCGGTGACACACCCACCATCAGGACAAACCCTATCCCCACTACCTCTTACCACTGTGCTTCAACTTAGCCCTACAACCACCTCCTCTGGGTCCTCAAAACAATCTGTGCACACTGTCCCATTCTACAGGCTCTTCCTTCTACTGGGACTGCAGGCAGCAGCGCCCCTGCTGTGCCAAGTTAAGGTCAGTACATCTAACAGCTCCCCATTCTCCTACAGACTGCAGCTAAACTCTCCATTTTTGGCAGTAGAAAGGTTGTCAAAAGGTCTCTTTCTCTGGATTCTTGTATTCAATCTTCTGTTTCACAGCACATATCTCTAGTGCAGGAATAGTAGTAAATGAGGAAATTATAGAGAAATAGAATAAAACAAACCTAGCAGCAGAAATTACCATATCAACAGCCTCAACAGATACGAATATATTTGCCAAGTGAAGCAAATAAAGAACGCCACCTTAGAGCTACCTAAATAAAAGTACAGGACCTAAGTATCTCAATAAGAAGAATATAGTACCAGCAATCACACAAGTGGTCTGGGTTAGCTCTAGACCAAGAAAGAAAACATGTCAAACACTGTAAAGGAAAAGGGAAATTGCCTACAGCGAAGTGTCAGCATTAAGAGTTCAATAGTTACTGATGTGAGAGCAGTAAATGCCAATGATTGGCCTGGCTCTGTGTGAAGTGAAGCTGCTTTTTTGCAGTATCAGCTTGTACAAAGGCATATTGAAACGTACCATCCTGAGGGTGCAGCACCACACAGAATCATCACCCATCTTAACTGTGGTTTGCCTCCACGGGAGCAGTCCTATATGGTCCACCTCACTTCTACCCTCCAGCAGTGTGCTTCCACTCCTGTCATCCTATTGACAGCTGGAGGGCAAATCAATGCCAGTTTGGCAGCAGGATGCAAAACTAACACTCAGAACTTGAACCAAAAAGATAGTTTTCTGCTATGTCAGTGAGCTGAGCTTACTCTCTCTGTAGTCTCAGAATGGCTATAAAGGTATAAAAAGAAGACACTGAACCTGTCATGTGAAAACGTAGTAAGCTTCTTTTTGTGGTCATTTATTGTTTCCAGTGCCTTGAGTCATTTTCGATGCTCCAGATAAGTGGAGTAATGTGATCTTCTCCACTAAGAACATGAAACTCAACACTCACCCAGCTGAGAGAAGCGAAAAAGTTCATCCTCGTTCTCTGTCGTATGGTCCACGTTAAGCTGAGTCACCTGCAGCCCATCCACCGTGGACTTGCATAGCAGTGCCCGATTGGTACCTGCAGTGGGAGCAGCGAGATGAGGCACCAGAAAGCTCTGCCATTAAGAGGGAGAACATATCCAAACGGAAAAGGAACAGTGAGGGAAACAAAGGAAATAAGAGAAAGGCTCATGTACTGTCTCATCATGACCTCCAAAAAGTAGCCTTGCTCGCAGCACAGTAGGGCTGCTAGGCAGCTCTTGATCAGACCTGAGCCAGTATTCACAAAAAAGTTCTCTATTTCTAAGTGAACCCACACTTCTTCTCTCAACCCATTTTCCCTCTGTTCTTTGGTCATACACACCTTATCAGCCAACATCTGCAGGGATAAAGAGCAAGGCTGATTTCAAGTGCTCCTGTAAGTAACAAGCACATAACTGCTTGGCCACAGACCAAAGAAACTGCTCCTCACGTTCAAATTTCTTTTTACTTCCTACAACAGTTGCCATCCTCAGGAATACAGAGACTGAGCCACTGACAAAAACCAACTCACCCACATTGGCGATGTACAGCTTGTTGTTGAGAACAACAGCCACAATAGCCATGGCTCCTCCAGAGATCTCCTGCTCTACAGCTTTCAATCTCTCCACAATCTTCTGGTACTGAGAAGGCAGCTGGTGGTGAGGGACACCCTGGAACCCAAAATGAAGGGGACGCTTGAACACAAAGTCCACAACACAGAAATCACAGCTGAAATAAAAACTCTGTAGGGAGGGCAGTCATCTTGACATGTCTCAGCCTTATGTCAGGCTTGTTCAAGACATCTAATTTTTGTATTCAATCCCAGCAATGACGTGGCTTCAATAAGGTTCTGGAGAGGACAGTCTGATACACCTGAAGAACGGAACCTACATTTGCCCAGATGACATGCAAATTTGAGGCTGTGCCTCTGATCTGCATCATATGGCTTTACCCTGGAAGAGCCACATTTACAGCCTGAACTCCTCTCCATGATACACTCAGTTCCTTACTCAGATAACCACTGATGGGTCTAAGTAGTGCCAGTATGAATGGTGGGAACTCTGGGAAATGGACCAACACATTTGCTTCACTTCATGCAAGCTCCCAGAAGAAAACGGCAAAGAAACAGTTTTCACTCACAGCCTGCCTTGACCATACCAACTAATACCCAAAGAGGGTGGGACCTCCAGCACTCTCTGCTCTTAAAGGTTACATTACCTCTGGTAGTTGGGACTGCAGGCTGGCCTTCTCTGCCAAAGCATCATCAATGGACTCCAGGAAACTTCGTTCCACTACATCAAAAGCCTAAAAAAGGCCATAAAGAGAAACTAAGCTCTTATCCTATGCCTAGAGACCTTTGAAGCTACCCATCCCCACCTATCTAAGACCGGCTGGTGTGAGTGGATGACCATTGTGTATACAGACATTCAAGGATCACTACATCACATTAAAACACAATTGTGTCAGTGCAGCAGTTAACAGCTTGTAAAAACAACCTGCAACAACTCAAAATCATAAAAATTACACTCACAGCAATGTCAGAGACCTATCTGATCTTGTGTGTTGATTGTAAGAACCTGCCTGTCACTCAAGAAAGTGCACTCACAAATCCAACTCCTCACACATTAACTTCTCCCGTTCGCTCATTATCATCATCTTCGCAGGCTGACTTGTTTCTACATGTCCAGAGAAAAATAGCTACAGTTTTCTGGAGAGCTCTCCGCACTGTGCTGACAGAGCCAGAGGGACAGATGGGTTTGAGGTGGGAGTGAAACAAAGCACTACAGATGCTTAGGATGAGTGCAATTGCAACCATCGGCAGATGTTTCCAACCCACACAATGGCCAGATGCTGCTCCCCTGACGGCAAAAAGAGAAGGTGGGTAGTGTGAAAAGCAGGAGCCGTTTCCAAGCTTCTTTACCTGCAGCAGAACTCGACGCACATCAGCATCGCTGTGATCTGCATGTAGCTGGCCCAGCAGCAGTTCTGCAGAGAGCCTCTGACCCACGAAGTTGGTGACACGGTTGCCATCATAGCCATTGAAGACACCATAGAGGTAGCAGTTGTTCTCACTCCTGCCAAGAGGGCAGAAGCAAAGAGGTCACAGACATCTGTAAGAGACAGACACAAGTAACCAGTTCCCCCAGACACCTGCTGCATGCTCAGGCCCCACCCTCTTCTGAGTCCTGTGTGACTAACTAAATACCACTTTTACCTGCCCTTGTGCCTGTAGGAGTCTGTGTCCCAGGTGCAACCCACCTACCTGAATTTTAACCAGTTATCCTCCAAGGGGTGACCCTCTGTCCCTTTGCCATCTGCACTGTAGGAGCGGTTTGGAGCAGAGCCCACCCCAGAGAGATGACAGGATGGTAAGTCATCTGTCCAACTGGGCTGCTGTTCCTGTGAGATCGGAAGAGGAAAGAGACCATATAAACCCTAAGCAGCTCGAAGTGAGGCTCCTGGTCCAATACAAGTCACAAGTCCATCCCCACCTCTCCTCAATCCTTCTCCCTTTGCAAAGAGGGCAGCACACCACCCCAGCCAGTAACTTCATATTCTAGTGCTGCACAACAGGACCACTCATCACCTCCCTTCCCTCTGAAGCTGCATTCTGGCTGCACTTCGGCTCTTGCTAACAAGAAAACCTGAAGTTAAATTTGCATGTGAGTTTTACACTCGACACAGCACTGTGATTCCTACGGTGAAGAAGACCCTCACGCACCCGTGGCACGGGAACACAGGGAAGGCTCCGGACTCCCGCTGGAGCACCCACGCAGGACAAGGGGGCCGGGCCCTGCTGTTGCAGCCAGACATGAGGGACACCCGGCCGGGGCCGCCATGCCCCTCACGGCCTGCAGCCGCCAGCTGCCCCCTCACACAGCGGGACACCCCTGACCCCGCAGCACCGGCACGGCCGCCCCAGACCCCGCGGCCCCCAGCGCTGCAGCGCGGCCGGTCAGCCCAGGGCCGACCACGCAGGGCCCCCCGTCAGGACGAACCCCCTGCCCTGAGGCGGCACGGGGGGCAGGAGGGCACCAACCCATCGCTCTGCCGAGGGGGGACCTCCCCCTTCCCACACGGCAGCGCGGGGGGCGGGTGAAGAGGAGGCCCGGAGACACCCTCGCTGCCAGCCGAGGGGTGCGAGCGCTCGCACGGCGGGGGGAGGAAGGCGCCACTCACACTCTGCAGCAGACTCCTCCTCTGCGCCGCCATCTTGCACCAGGAGCGGACACTTCCCGCCCCACAGCGCCGGGCTCCTCCTCCCTCCCGCCCCACAGCGCCGGGCCCGCCCGGGCTCCTCCTCCTTCCCGCCCCACAGCACCGGGCACAGCCGGGGTCCTCCTCCCTTCTGCCCCACAGCCCCGGGCACAGCCGTAGGAGAATCCCGGGGAGGTGGAATTCTTCGGGTATTCCCTGTGGTCACGCCTTGCTTCTCGTCGAGGTCCAAGGCAGAGGTCTCCGTTTGTTACCCACGGTCCTCGGCTGTACGGGAAAGAAGCGCCTCTTGGCCGCCGCTGCCAGCGTGTGTGTGGAGGGCGAGGGAAGAGGGGCAGGGTTGTGAGGCTCGTGGAGTAGTAGAGTAGGAATCACCATGGAAGAGACCTGGGAGACACCTGTGATACCATCCAGTCCAGCCATGAACTGCCGCTGTAGCCCCCAAACCACATCACCCGGCACCAGGTCCAGACGCCTCTTAAACACCTTCGGCGTGGTGACTCCAGCACCTCCCTGGGAAACCTATTCCAATTTCTAATATCTCCTCTGAATCTCCCTTGTCTCACTTAAGGCCATTTCGTCTGGTCCTCTCACTGCAGGATGGCAGAAGAGACCGGCCCCCACCTCACTGCACCCTCCTTTCAGGGAGTTGTAGAGAGCTATGAGGTGTCCCCTGAGCCTCCTCGACAATAAATCCAGCTCCCACAGCCATTCTCTGTAAAGGCATGTTTTCTAGACCTTTCAAGAGCCTTGTTGCCTTTCACTGCACACGCTTCAGCACATCAGTGTCCTTTTTAGAGGAGGCCAAAACTGAACACAGTACTCGAGGCACAATTGGTGCTGTGAATCCTGGATCCCGTGAATTGGGTGCTAGAGAGCCCTGAGGGAGCCTGGTGTTGAAGTGGTTTTCTCAGCAGTTCATCATGTTTCAAGCAACCTCCAGGGAGGAGCGAGCCCAGGTACCAGCTCTCAGCTGCATCCTGCTGCACATATACCATGAGGCATCCATGTGTCTAGCTTTGAGTCTGTCTCCTGCCCTTTCATAACAAGGAAGTAGCTGGATCGGGTCCTCAGAGCAGCGATGGGAAGGTGTCTAGAACAGCTGACTTTGGGGAAGTACTGTGGTCTTGAATCAGGCACAACAATAAAATCACTTGTGTGCCTGCCTGAACAGTACAGACAAAACCAGGGATCACTGATTCTGCTCTTCTTTAAAACCCTTTCTAGGCAGATGCAGGCTGTTTCCATTGAATCAGCTCAGCTGGAGCAGGAGGGAAGACACAAGATTCATTCTCACCACTTTCTTAACATTGTAAGTTAGTGGAAGAGCCCTCTGGGAGTGTGAGTGGCATTGGCCCACAGTCGGGCTGTGGCACAGGGGAGCTCAGGAAGAGCATGTTTCCCTGAGTGAATCGTGGCTGAAGGGGCTCCAGCATGAGAGACGTGCAGTTTCACTCATGGGTAGCAGTGCAATGAAGAGGGTGGGAGCATTAAGTAGTCATGACTTCCATCAGTGGCTTGATTCTCTTTTAATGACATCTTTGTGGCAGGTATATTTGATTCAGATGAACTTCAGAAATAATTGCCAGTTAATTAACCTTATTCCATGGAATGATGGGTTTTTGCTGCAGGGCACTCTGCCGGGAGGATTTGAGCTTACATTCCCGTAAATCCTCTGTCTATTGTTTTGCTACATCTCTTTCTTCCAAATACACAAAGGTTAAAAATCCTTCCCCTTCACACAAGGTTCACAAATATACAGCCATTGAAGCAGAATTAGGTACACAGACAGAATTACTTTATTTTTTTTAAGGTTATATTGGGCAAAGATAGAAGAAAATGCTACATTTAGAACATCAGTCTACAAACATGTTTCCTCATCTTTAGGCTTCTGCATAAACTTGGTCTCACTGATGTATTCCTGTGAATAAAACTGTGAATAGATACAAATAATTATAGGAATGGGTCTCAGATCTGTATTAAGAGTAGGATGGACAGATTTAGTACTGACAAAGATTTGTTTTCTTACCAGTATCAAGAAGAATTCCTGGTGCTGTAGAAAAATGCATAGCACAGCATTGTCCCTGTCATTAAAAAGCTACAGGCAAGTGTCTTCACCTTAAAACACGATGTCACTTTTTCAGCATTGCAGCAGCAGCAGCAGCTGATGATTATTTAATGCCATTGAAGGTTGCAGTCATGCACGTTGGTGAGCACAGTCAGACCCTGTCCTTGCTAAGAGCACCACTGAAATCAGCAAGGCTTTGGGTATATGCTCAGAGACTGCCAGCATATATTGCATTGCAGGACTGGGAATTTAAGAGTCATTTCTGTCTTCTTCTATCCATAAATGAGTGCTTTTGAGACCAAAAAAAGAAGAGTCTGTGTGAGGGTGCGATAAGACAGAATGTGAACTCAATGAGAGAGCAAAACAACTTTCCTAAAGATACAAGCTAGAAATGCTGCCACTTTCCTTGTTTGTACAATGGTTTGTCATCCCTTGCAGTTAAAAATGTGCCCTGCTCCTAATTTAAATATCTGGCTTCAGCTCCTAGTCAGTAATTGTCATTCTGATTTATTTTTTTCTGCCAGTTTGGGCTGGAACACAGACCTGGTGCCAAGCATTTTTTTTCTTGGTGAAAATACTTGTGCCAAATTCTACCTGGATATTCCTGTAGTTCTGTCACTGAGCTTCTGCCCTAACCTTGAGTGAGGCAATTAACTACTTGGCCTGGGAAAAAAAGTGAACAGTAAGATTCAGCAAACAAGGCCATTTGCAGTGTTAAATGCATGTTTGTCCAGCATTTCGCTATCCTCCAAAGGAAAGTGCAACTGAAGCTGGTGTGCTGCTCTGTGAATGTCTACTCACAGAGATCAAAAGCTTTATGCTGCACTTAGAAGAGGAAACATTGCACCAAATTTTTGTTGGCTGATCAGCTTTATTTTGCCTTTCACTTATGCTTCTTACTTTGTGTAATTCCTCTCAGAAATTGCCATGCTTTATTCCCATGAAGCCAAAATCTTCCCAGGAATGCAGGATATTGGTCACTGAACCTCACCATCCATGCAGAAGTAAATTAATTATATGATTCAGTGACTACCAGATATACAGTTCCCTCTCTCACATTGAACTCCCACATTTCTCATTCCTCTCTCTCTCTCCCTCTCCCTCCTTTTGTAATTACTCTCATATTTTCTCTATCCCCAGTGCTAGGGATTATACACATGGTATTTCTGGTGTCAAGCTGTACTGCTGCCTTCCTGTTTTTACCAAAGCTTTCTCTGCAGGAAAGGAAGAAGCATGGTCACTGCTTGGCTGCTGGATGAAAGATGAACAGCAGGACCGAACAACATACCATGGGGAGCAGGGAGCTTGGGGCAGCCCCAGCACAGGGCTCTTGCAGGTGCTTGGAAACTGTACACAACAGGAAGCATATCCAAGATCACCAGCAGAAGCCATCACATCATTTTGTTTCTCTCTACTGACCACGTGTGAGATATGTTCAGGGAGATTTTTTTTCCACCTTGTTGTAATGGTAACGGAGGCTGGGGCTAGAAAGTGATATCTGGCAAGGCTTGCAGGAGGTAATATGGAAAAAAAAGCTCTCTCTGACAAGCTGGCTCTGCTCCTACGGCAGACAGAAGGGTGGTGGAGGGGGTGGTATTGTGAGCCCTCAGGCAGCTCCACCCCGAGGTCTCCCCATCTATCTCTTCAGCCTGATGCTTTCCACAGGCACAGCTGCCCTAATGCTCCTCACTCCTCTGCAGGCCACTGTTTCCAGACATGCTGGAATGGCAAAGAAACAAGATGGGGCAATAGAAAGAAGTATTAAGGAAGGAAATCTGGAAAGAACAGCTCCCTTCCCCCAGCACCCTCCAGAGTTGGAAAGCCAATGGGGAGAGCCACAGACAGATAAAGGGGGAATGATGAGAGAGTGCTGATCTCCCCAAGAGAGAGCCAAATACCACTGCAAAACAGAGCTCATACAGAGCTTTAGGCCAGCTGGATCTTTTAGGGAGGGAAATGGGGTTGTTTCAGTTGTGCCAAAATGTATCATTTCATTAAGTTCCTTGATATTAAACAAAGTCTCATCTTCTTGAGTCCTGAGATTATGCGAACTTCTTTTTAAAAAAAACCAGCTTCATAATAGAATTATGTTTCTGGATGTCATGGCTGCAGGGACAAGCTTCAAAAGATGACTCGTGTGCTTGAAATCCCAGAAAGCATAGAGATTTCAAATTATTAGAAAACACAAACAAACTAGTAATGTTAGAGTCTTATTCATCTGAAATATTTGCTTCTGGTAAGATCTTGTCTCCCAAGTTTTTAACTCCACCTGTTGCCAACACAGACATTTGCCTTTCTGTGGGCATGGTATCTCCACAACACGTTCACCTCAAAAAAGCCATGACTGTACAAAGGGTCTTGTCCAAACAAAATTAATCATGAAACAGATCCGTCAGTCCATCAACACTGTGGCATATAATCTGATATGGAGCTGCAGTGTGTGCTCAATTGTGTCCCCAAGAGGGGAGATAGTTTAGAAAACTGGATAGAGCCTGTTGGAAGACTGGACAGAGCCTGTTCACCACCATGTGCTTCTGCTTACTGTTCTCAAACCCCACAGGGGCTGGGAAATACTCAAGTAGTCAGGTGACAGACTCCTTACAAAGGGATGAGAAGGAAGCTTTACCCAAGCATTAGTGCAGGATGGGATTTTGAGTTTCATTTTTATTGCAGAGCCTGTTGAAATGAGATCCTTTTTAGTGTTGGACTAGCAATCACTGAGACCCACTGTCAGCAGTGCCCCAAGAGCCTGTTTCCCTGAATTTGATTGTTTTGAAAACATGCACTATACCAGACACCTGAGGAATGGTCACAGGCTCCTTATGTTTTCCTACTGATTAGGTGAGAGACACTTGATGGTGTGTGTGATTCAAAACTTAGGCCAAGTCAAACAAGTAACCATTAACTCCCCCATGAAATACCTCAATAAGGGTAGTTCTTTAAGTCTCTCTCTTCCATTCAAGCCACTGATTGTCACTAAACTTGCCAGCTTGGCCATTGAGGTGCACAGGAACCAATGCTCTCACAGCAAACCAAGCTGAAAAAGCCATTCCTCCCCAAAGAAGAAAATGCAGACCATTTTTTTTCCATATAGTTTGGTTATTTTGAACATCATAACTTTATTGAGACACCAGTAGTTACCACCTTCACTTTGTTAACCACAAATATATAGGACATTGTAAACACAGGTGCTGAGGTGGCGGGGTTCGCTGTAGTTCGATTTTGGAACGGCTGGGGACAGGGGCATGGGGGGGAGGGGTGAAGGGACACTCGGGCTTAGACAAGACCACTCAAGAGGATCCTGTATGCAGCATGCCACCCATGAGTCATCGTATATACGTATATATGTATAGCTTTATATTATACATCTCTTTAAATATATATATATAATATATATACTATACACAGGCAGCAATGTGGCAGGGGAAGGGGCAGGGCAGCCCAGGTGGTGTTACAAATGCCACAGGCAGCAGGGAATTGTATGGATGGATGGTTTGAGCTTGCTGCATGAGGTGGCCTCACTGGGCTCCTTGCCTTGTACCTGCTCTGGGAACCAGAGCTGAGACTCCTGTGGGAACCACACTGCAATGCTGCCTTTGTGGGTCCTCCCAAGTGCTTGTGAGAGAGCAAGGACAAAGACACTTCCTCTCCTGAGGAAACTGCCAAGAGTACGCAGACAGGAAGGGTGTGTGTGATGAGGTGATGAATAGGGTGGTGGTGAGGATATGGGTGAGTCAAGGATGGGGACACATCAGGAGGCTGAAGCCACAGATAGAGCTGGGGCAAAGTTTCATCATCTCTTTGCCCTTCAGAGCCTCTCCTTCCACAAGACAGTTCCTTACTTGGGAGCTTTATAAGATAAGAAGACATCAAGGGGACATTGTTCCCAACAAGGGATGCATAATCTGGACAAATGGCAAAGGGGGAAGAAAGCCGCCTGAACATTTTGCTTATACAGCCTTCCCTCTGATCTCTAGAGTGGGGCTGGTATCATCCACATTTAGTATACAATAGGGACATGTTCTAGCCAGCTGCTCAGGTCTTGCCTATGATCACCAGAAACAGGCAGCACCTTATCAGAAGTGCCTAAGATAAGATAACCAGCCCTTTGGGTAGGTCTGTATATCTGTATGTCTCATCTCAGTTCATCAGAACCAGCCAAATGCCACTCAAAATTGCATTTTGCATTTTAAAGAGCTACTTGCAAACAAGGGGACTCCCATATCCAGGTCTGTCACTGCCAACCCTCCACTGCAAAGGCTGAAAGCACATCAATCCAAGGAGCTATGTCTTCTGCCATGAACAGAAGCAAGAAGTTGTCCGAATACCTATTGTTGTAGTGTCCCCTGCCACACAATACCCTTCCTATAATGCAAAGCAAGGAGGAGAGGGACACAGAGATGGGCAGTAACCCAGGATGAAGCCACCTGGCTCATGTCTCACTGAAGTGCTGGCTCAAAGGGAGAAGCACATTCCAGCCTCAAGCCCACCTGAGCCCATCAGCCAGTACCATGAGGGAAGCAAGCCAAAGAGGATAAAGAAAACCTTGCTCATCAGTCAGCCTCAAATGGTGTTTAGTCATCTGCATAACTCTGATGGGAGAAGGGGTATATAAGATGCTCCTGTGTCATACCCCAAAACAGAGCCTCAGGTAGACCCCCCACATATTGTCCGTACCTTTCCTTGTGCCCCTGGTCCCTCACTGAGGAGAGGGCACAGGTGATGGGCAGTTCCATCTAAAAAGTACAACACATTTTTTGTGCTGAGTGCTTGTTACTTACAGCCTCTTCCTCCTCCTGCTCTTGGTTCCCTCCCCACACCCCAAATGAAAGCAAGAAGGATGACACAGATGAGTTTGGGTGAGTACAACTAATTTCTTTCTTCCTCCACCTCATGATTTGTTCATTCTTCTCCCCTAGTGGGAGACAGACTGGAGGCAGCTCCCTCCACAGCCACAGTCACAATGAACCTCTCTCAATAAAGTAAACTCATCCTAAGCCTAAATATTAGGCTAAACCTAGAGAAAATGAAGCTCAAGGGGCTTCCTTCTAAAGAATACCCCTCCTATTTACAGTATTGCATTCACTTGCAGCCACAGAGCAAGGGATGTGTGCCCAGTCATTCCTGCTGTGTCCATGGGGCTAGCTGGTCCCCCTCTCCCATCCTCACCAGTGGAAAACTACTAGCACTGTGGGGCAAGCCACGGGGAGGGCAAGCCATGGAGACAGCCACCAGCAGCATAAGTCTGCTGGTAGGAGCAGGCAGAAACAGTGTCTATATACAGCAGAGAACACTGCCTCACTTCCCTCTTGGGGGCCTGCTGCTCTACAGTTCCCACTCCTTCCCTATCATTGTGGGGTAGCTGGAAAGGAGTCCCAGTTGGAGGAGGGAAGGACAGGTAACTCCAGTGTCCTCCAGAAGAGATGTTCACACAGCCACAGGCCAGACCTGTGTCCCATCTTCCCAACTCCTATGGGTGCTACAAGGAATAGACTGGGTGCACAGCAGAGACAGCCACAGATTTTGGATCTGCTCCTGATCTCTGCTACAGGGACCAGTGTTGCATCAAGCAGGGTGGCTGTCTGGGGGATGGAGCTCCTCACTGCTGCAAGGTAAACCCTGCATCTTGTGCTCTGGGAGATGTCTGTGCCAGGGACAATTGCCCAGGTAACTATTGCTGCATTATTTCCCTTCACGGAAAACCTGTGAATCTGTATTCACACACAGACCTTACTTCTATCCTGGAACAGAGAGTGGATTTCCACAGCTGTGTCTTGGAGCAGAATCAGACTGTGGAATGATAGCCACATGAGCTTTATCTAAGAGGCACTGCTGCCACCTAGGCGAGGCTTTTAAGTCATCCAGGATCTGAGATCCTGCAGCAGAGCACTAAGTTGGAGTCTATGGCAAGTACAGAAAGACCAGTTCTCAGAGAGCTCAGTCTGGCCCCGCCCAATTCTCTGCACACAAAGACTTCCTCCCCATCTGAGTGGGAGGCAAAGCACAGCTGTGCAGGGCAGGATCCTTCCCCACTTGGCTGCACCTCTGTCCAAGAGCCAGATGCATGCTGGCCATCCCAGCAGCAGTATTTCTTTCCAAGTAACGTCCTGCTCCACTCTTGTGTGCTGCAAAGATGGTATCAAGCAAAAGGTTTTGCAGTGTTCTAGCAGAGGAATGTTCAGCAGGACCTGAGGAGCAGAACTGTCTATCCTCTCCTCCTCCCACCCAGGGTGAAATGACAAAGCTCCCCTCTCCCCATCGAACCAGCCCAGCTGGGGTTGAGGATGCTCAGGGGCCCCTAGAAGCCCACCTTCTCCATCCTTTCTCCCACAGGCACTGTATCCCACGGGCCCAGGGATACATGGCTCCCTTCCTACTTCATCAAACACTGGTCTGAGAAGACCAGTGAGCAGAATGTAAAGCTGAGGGGAACCACCTCCAGCACAATCAAGGGGACTGGGGAAGGAGTGGATCTCATGGCACTGGACCTCTGCTCTGCTCAGTCTCTTGCTGTAATCTGCAGATGCGCCTGTGATTCTTGATTGTACCTGCAAATCTTCCTATTTTCCTTCCCATTTTTCTCTTTGTGCTCCACCTGCTCAAATACCACTTCTTTCCAAACCCTCTAAAAACAAAACACCCCTCCCTCACTAGCAAGTGGCAGGAAAAAAACCCCATCTTTACATGGGGGATGTTACTCCTGCTGCCCTCCAGGCCCCATCCTCACACTCCTGTATGCTGACTCCAACACCATTTCCCTCCCTGAGCCACCAGGTGTTCCAGACCGATCTGGATGCTCCCACATTTACTCCAGCCTTTAGTGAAACTGTCTCTTCTAGGAAGGTCCCTGCTCCCACTGATTTCTTCCCTTCTGTTTTCAACATTCTCTTCCCTTTCTTGCTGGTACCATAGCCCCTTTCCTGCCCACTGGACACACTCTGCCATCTGCAGAAAGGCAGGAGGAAGAGGAGGAAAGGGGGGACCTTCCTGTCACAATGCCAATTTTGGGAAAATCTCACAGGTAGCTTGAGGGAAGAGGAGAAAGAAGAGGTGATGGGGAAACACTTTTTCTTTTTTTTTTTTTTTTTTTTTTCCTTTTTTAAAAACAATAAATAAAAACAGATGACCCAGAAGGCTGGAGCATAGCTGAGAGCCACCTCTAGTACCACTGTGTACGTGTCTGGTTTGTGCCTTGGCTTTCTGCCAGGAATGGGAAAGGGGACAGAAAGGAAAGGGGAAGGGAAAGGGGCGTCAGTGGTTCAGTAGTTCTGCGTTTGGTACCCCTGTGTCTCAGTGTCGAAAGCATCTGCTGGAGGGGGCTGCTGGTATGTCCCCACCGCATCTGTGGCATCCTCCTCGTTCGTGTAGGGAGCATAAGGCATGCCGGAATCCTGGCTTGGGTCCATGTAGTCCTGGGAGAAGAGGGCTGAATCGGCACCCAGCTGGAAACGCTGATACGCCAGGAATGCCTGGCCCACCTTTAAGGGAGAGGAGGTGGAGGGAAGAGATGGGAAGCAGAGAGGGGAGGGAAGAGGAGAAAAACAGGGGGAATGTACCAAAAAGGAGAAACAAAGAAAAGAGGGGTTAGTAGTGGTTACGGATTAGTGTGCAAGGCCCACCTGGCAGACCACTGGTGAAACACCCCCAAGAGCATGGAAGTCCAAGCTGTCCTACAGAAAGCATGAGCCCACCAGAGGAGGGCTGGGCAGGGATGTCTGCGAGTGCAGCTGGTTGTGTGCAGCCTGCCAGGGCTCCCTGCTCTCTGGGATGTGCTGGGAACCTTCTGCCTGGCAATGGGGTTTCACCAACATGGCTCAGTTGGCATGTGCTTATTGCATTCAGCCCATCCTGCCTGTGGGAAGGCAATCTGCCTCAGCAACACTACGGCAGGTTTGGCTGTTGGGCTGGATGTACGCTGCCATTTTGCTTGTGGAGGCCAGGAAGGTGATCGGGATTTGGCACAAAGTAGTGAGGTAGAAGTTCCCCCCCATAACTCTTCACCAGTCAATACCCTCATGGTGCAGCACAGAGCTTGGGAAGGCGCAGCAGGAGGCAAGGCAGCAGCTTCCCAGTCCAGGGGATGGTTCGCAAGTGAACTGCTGCTTCCTGCTGCAGGCACTGCAGGTAGGACACCTTTTGGTGGACTGAGGGAGCCTGGGCACAGGGTTCAGCACTGTGGACCCCAGCAAGCATGGTGTGTTGTCCCAGAGCATCCATTATAGAGGTGCGTGATCTAGCAGGTAATGCAGGGAGAGGTTTTTGAGGAATGAGGTTGAGGAAGAAATGGAAGAGATAAAGTGGTAGGGGCAGAGGGCATCTCCTGGCTGAAGTATTAGGCCTGAGCAATCATCAAAAGAAAGGCACGGTGGTGTTACACAGCATTAGTTAGGGTATGGGTGAGGAGGAGAAGGAAGCAGAGGAGGAGAAGAAATTGCCAGTTCCAATTCTCCAAAGGGAAATCCCCCATTCAGTGGATAACCCAACTCCACTTCAGTGGCCCATGTCTTACTATCCAATGCCCTGCAGTGACCACACGCCCATGGTCATGGCACTGGAACTGGCTCTGCTCAGTGACTTCCTCCAGCTGCATCCCTCCACCCCTTCCCCCAAGCTCTTCCATCAGCAAGGGACACTAAGGCAGCAAGGACGGGGAGTTAGGGAACAGGGTATTGTATTCCTCCTGGAAATTAATGTCTCTGAGTCTCCGGAAAGCCAGAAATGCGAGGATGCCCTGTGAGAAGACAGAGGGGTGTGGGAAGGAGAATCAGTAAGGTAGAGCAAACCAGTGTTTGAAATAAAAACCTCAAGGAACTGGGGGAAGAGGATGCCTGTTTAGTCACCCACAAGCCCATGAATCAGGGAGGACCCCTCAGGTGATGGCACCTCAAACAGGGTCCTGAGGGACCCCTTGCAAAAGTGTTGCTCCTTGTCAAACTTTCTGCTGGAGCTTGCAAGGGGATTCCGGCAGCACTTGAGTGCAGGACACAGCCTGTGAAGGGAACACACACACTGCTCTTCCTTGATCCTGCTTGGTTGTGACCTTGGTGAGAGTGCTGACAGCACAACCCTTTGCAGCCCCCCTTCCTCTCTTGACAGTTCTGTGGTCTTATGGCACCCTTCCTATCTGGCCTCTGCCCAATGTTTAGGCCTGTAGGAAGAGGAGAAGATAAAGCCACAAGCACTAATGCATAGAGACAAGGTTCAAATTTTTTCCTGCTTGGCATTATCCTGTCACTTCAGAAAAAAAATCACTGGTGCTTGGTGCTTTCAGAGGCAGGAGGAAATCATCAAGGATATTTACATTGCACATGACAGTTTTTCCAGGAAACTAGCAATAAAGAACTGCTGGGGAAAGGGCAATCTTAAGACAGCACCATCACCCTTCCTAAGAGGCAATCGAGTGAAGTGGCACTGCATCAGTGGGTGCAGACAGATAGGCCAGAGGGACGCTGACTGTAGCCTCTTCTGACCAATGATGACATCTCACATGATGGGAGCATAGCAGGGAAGGAGAGGGGTGCAACCCCTGGCGAGCTCCCTTCTTTGCTTAGTGTCTGTGAGGTGAAAATGTTGTTGAAGTCCTCTGATGCACAGGGAAAAGAGGTTAACAGGTTGTCCAAAAAAGTGGTGGATGCCCCATCTCTGGAAACATTCAAGGTCAGGTGGAACTGGGCTCTAGGAAGCCGGATCTAATTGAAGGTGTCCCTGCTCATTGCAGGGGGTTGGGCTAGATGGCCTTTAAAGGTCCCTTCCAACCCAAACTATTGTATGATTCTATGAAAATTGCGCTTGGGGAGCAGGTTTGTCCATGGTCATATTAGAAGTCTGTCAAGGACATTCCTTATTGGGATATGGGACTTTGTGCTTGTTAATGCTCTAAAAGCTTCTTCCACATAAGTGTTTGAGTCCTTGTTTCCAAAGTTTACCTCCCAACCACCTCCCCTCCGGCTTTTCCTTCTCAGAAGCCACGTGAACTGAGATCCCAGAGGGAATCACTCTTAGCCAGTCACCTTCCATTCCCCACAAGATAATACAGTACAGAGGACATTTGACCTAATGTCATGGCTGCTGTACTCACCCAGGTGAAGATGGAGAAGAATGAGAATGTGATGGCAGCTCTGGCTGCATCCCCTCCCTCGTTCAGTGGGTTGTCCTCTTCTTTTGAAGCTTGCCACTGGTTGGTCAGAAAGCAGAAGCCAACAAACCAGAGGAATGCCCAAAAGGCTGGGATGGACCACCACAGGCATGCCAAAGGGGAAGGACAGAGACATTAAGAAGATATGTATGAGCAAAACATATACATATCACATCACATTTCTCTGGAGATTTTAGCCCTCTGAGACCCACCAGGATGTTGCAGACTGGGCCAAACTGTGCAGTCAGTCTAAGCCCAAGTGAGCTGACAAAGCTCACTGATGGCTACATTGTCAAGGTGACAATAGGTGTCTGTAGAAAGTATCTCTGGAGAGTTCATTTGCTTGTGTTTGGTTTGATCACAGGATTTGCATTTGGCCTTCACAGAGAGCATGAAGGGCTTCCAGTACTAGAGTCATCACCTGGTTTCTCTGAAACAGCCACTGCCTCATAACCTTGTCCTGCAAGGACATGCAAGAGTAATTTCTTCCATGGGAGCTGCAGAAGAGTGGGAAGCAGCTGGCCTGCAGTTGCACAGAGTGGCTTTGCTCAAGGACTCACATCAAGGAAAGGTGCTGAAGGATCATTAACATTAATTAACATTAATGCCCCGGGAAAGGGGTAAAGGCAGGGGGTAGCCCCAAGAAGGAACTTCCTCTCTTTGCCAGGTACAGGCAGATACCCAGCAGTGAGGGGAACTGACACCCCTAAGTGACAGCAAAACAGGGTTCAGTCACTCCTCTTCTCTTGTCAGCTGTACAAGGGACTGCAAGGCAGAGGGCTAACTGTGAATGAGCTTGCAAGCCCAATGTCCTTAGCAAGTTCTAATGCTTCATCTGATCCTGCCCTCACTCCACTTGTGTCCCCTTTAACATACTCTGGGGAGGATCTGGCATTGAGCAGTTTGCCTGAATGGCTGAACTAAGCCAGGAGAGTGACTGAGGATGAGAGGACAAGAGTAAAGCACCTCCTTGTGATCCTGCTGACAGGCCTTACACATGCACATACACGTACACTGTCACTCCACCTGTCACTTCAACACAGTACTGGGGATGGAGAGATCTGACTGTAAGTTAGAATAAGCCTCAGGGTTGGATGAGGTCCTGAAAAGCTATTCACATAGGGAATGTCAGGTAACCTAGGAGGACTGGTTAAGTCAGCCTGCATGAATCCCTTAACTTCTTTTTAAATTAAAATATATAGGATTCAATCACCTGAAGCTGGAAGAGAAGAAAGGACCATCTCCAGAGGCATCCACACTTGGTCTTAACAAGCACAAGGATGCAGGGAGGCAAGGGCTAAAGGGCCTAAAGGGCTCCCTGAACTACACCTATAGAGAACAGCTGAGAGGCATCAGCCAAATTGTCTGAGAAGGGACAGGGAAAAAAAAGGAGAGAGACAGAAGACCTGGGAGAACCTAAAGACCTGCCTGCAAGCAGGGACCTGACCTGAAGGACAGCAGAAGCTCCCTACCTCTCCCTTGGCAGCAGAGGAGAGAGGCACTATGGCCAACCAGCCAGGAAGCTCACCCGAGACTCCGATGTCCGAAAGCACTGCCTTCTTGCGGTCCTTGACGCTGCTGATCTGCGGGAAGTAGGCATCCAGAGCCAGATAAAGAAGGCAGCTGAGGAAGGCGAGGACACCCACAGTAATGCCATAGTTGCAGGCATTGTGATTGCGGTTGAAAATGCAGTGCTCTTCTGACTCGTCCAGGCGGTTCACATACCCTTCATTGACAATGGAGCCAAACACCACGATGGAGAATATCTGGTGAGGATGGAGGCAAAACACAGGTCAAGGCAAGCCCCATCTCTCTGGACCAGCACAAACGAATAGGGGACAGACATCCCTCGCAAGCAGCTCTCTGCTCTCCTGAGCTGCTGTGCCACTGTCTTGCCTGGGCTATAGCCACAGGGAATTTACTGGAGAGATGGTCTCATTTTATTCCTGAGGATTAACTTAAAATAGGACATTTTTAAATTGAACCTTTTTATCCCTCTGACCTAAAGTGATGCAAAGCAGTTGCAGTGTGGAGTAAGGGTGGCTTCCCACAGACACAGAGAGAGGCAACATGAAATGTAAATTGCAATATGGTTTTGGTGCAGATGCCTGCATACAACGGCTCCAAGTAGTGGAAATCCTCTTAGTCTGCACTTACTCTCCCACTCACTCCTTTCCCTTCAAGGGATTAATTGTTTCTGCCATGCACTGGTTCACTGATTTTATCTATCAAGCTACTATGCTCTTTTCCCCATCCACCCTCCCACAATCTACAGCCCGGCTTGCTCCTCAGCTCCATTCTGCTGGGCTCCTCTTCTACCCCATCTCCCCACACATCACACACCTCTCTCCACCAGTTTTCCATCAGCCCAGTCCATGACACCACCTATCCTTCTGCCCACTCACCTGTACACCAACACTCTCCAAGTTTCCTCACAGATTCTAGGGGCCAAACATCCCCCCTCCAAGGTCCACCTGTCCAAGGCCATTGTGTGTCCTCCCTACTCATCACCACTACTACCCCTGCATGTTATTTTAAATCAGGTAGAATTAAGGATGAGTCCAGGTAGAAATGCCCTAATCCGCAGTTGCTGGTCTAATCTTTGCTCACAGGCTTAGCCTTTGTCTCCTGCCACAAGGCTGTCCCTCTTTGACACAGCAGGTTCACCAAAGCAGAGAGCTATTTACAGCACCCCCAGTCCTGCATCTCAAATAAACAGCTTCCCCTTGCAGCCACAGGAGAAACAGGGTAAGATCAAGGCAGCATGTACAGATTTTTCTTTGCAGGGCATCTGGAGACTCTCAGTGTGAACAACCCATCTGCAGGCTGCCTGTGAGAGCCTCAGGGAGACAGGAAATGGAACCTCAGGCATGGGATGAACTTACACACAACACACACACTAAGACACCATCAGGGCACTCTGCCACCCCAGGAGATGTCTGGCACTCTTGGAACCACCAGCCAGTCCCCAAGAAGCAGCACACAAGAAGGTGAAGAGGCTAAGTCTCCTGTAGGGAGTGGAGCTTGGTCTGAGTGTTTGCTCAGTCAGAAGGACCCCAGTACCACTTAATCCAACCAAACATCAGAAAACAACCCAGAAAGCAGAGAAGCAGCTTTGTGAGTTCAGGAAAAAATGCTGATTGATGCCAACCCAATACACCACTTACCATTGGTGGGGTTGGATGCCTGAGATCCACCTGTGGCATCAAGAACCAGAGGAAAACTTACTCACAGTCCCCCACAGCACTTGGGCAGATACTCAACACCAACCATGTTGCACCTGCCAAACTTTAACGAGTATCCACTGACACAGACCTTATTTTTCACCCCAAGACTCATAACTTGTTCACACTTGGGTTGCTGAAATCACATTAGAGCAAACTTTAGAAAGCTGGGAGCTGGTGTTCCTAAGCGTAGGGACTGTATGGGTTCTCTGAAAATTCATAAGAGCTTAGAATTCATTTTTAAGCTTAGAAGTAAAATAACTGATTTGCCCTGCTCCTTCTTGAAAACTGAGATTGATCATATTTTGCAGAAATTGCCTGTGAAAATGAAATAAGAATCTCTTCTGCCAGAAGTAAAGGTTTGGTCCTTAAAATTTCAGCCTGAATGGTTTGGAAAGCAGCAAAATTGCACACAATTACAGCCAGGTTCTTTCAATGGGATGTCTCACACACTTTAATAACAGACTCAGCTGACAAGTCTGCCTGGAAGCATTGACAGTAACACCCTGTTCCTCTGACCTGAAGGGGAGCTGACAGACTCCTGAAGTGACATCCCAGTGTAAGGCTGTGACCAGTGCCAATGCTGACACCTGAAGTACCAACCTCCATATATTGTGATTACAAAGTGAGTGTCCCATTTTCTGCAGCACTAGACAGAAAGTTTATCTTTTCTTTGGAAGATAAGGAACAGCTTCAAAAGTGACATAATCTGGTGTTCAGTTTTGTTTTAGGGCTCAAAACTGGTAAAATGTTGATTCCATCAGTCAAGTCAACCCTTGCAATAAGCTGTATTGTGAGTCCCTGCTTACTCATTTGGGATGAATGAACTTCTGCAATGGCCTCTCCTCAGAGACACCTCTGTTTACTCTGCTCATATCCCGATACATACCTTCCCTGTGCTCTTGTCTTTGGATTTGCTGCTGGCCTGGAAGAGCTCTCAATTGCAAGCAAAAGAAGAAAAATAATTCCTTTTTGCATTTGCTCTTTCATACCTTTTTATGCTGGCACATCATCGAGGCACAGCACAGAGTCACAAGACCAAAGGAACATCTTCCTTTCCCTAATTTTCAAGCAGCTGTAGCATTGCTAGCTTCTTTTCACCTTCAGTCAGCCAAGATGCCACAACTACTCTCCTATGAAGTGAAACCTGTTTCACAGCCTGGAGGTACCCAAGGTATGATTTACAGGCAAACATCTCATTTCACACGATCTTAGGAGTTTTTTGGGGAGATTCCACTAAACATATTCTCACTTGTGAGCAGAACAAGACACTGCAGATGCTTATGTGTCCTGAAACAGCTATCCCAAAGTACTCTCTGTCCTTAGGACCAAAGCACAATAGCTTAAGGGATGTCTCCTTCTGTCTGTGTTTTCCTCACCACTGGCATCAGCTCTGGTCTATGCTCTGCTCCCTGGCACTGAAGCGAGGGCAAAGAGGGGGCTTGCTTCCTTTGCCAGCCTGTCATGATACTCATGGCACAGAAGAATGCTGTGAGGACCCACTGTGCACAGAAGGCTTGAGCTGGGCTGGATAACACCAATGGGTCAGGAATGGGCAGGCTCGAAACAGAGGCTCCAGACTGACAGGCAGAGCTGGACAGCAGAAGACGCACCCACTGCTGCTGCTGCTGCTAGGCCACATTGCCTGTTTTATTCCCATGATGTCTGTACACAGATACTGTTGCAACAAACAATTTTCTAAAACAAAAAAAACATAATTACAAGAGCTCAGATCTTGCAGCCCTAAGGGGAAACTGTTGCACACTTCATCCATGGCAGCTACTCCTTGTTGGTAATGGAGCAGGTGAGTGGAAGCCCGCTGATGTGGCAAGTCATCTTAGAAAGAGCAAATATTTTTTTATTTCCTTAATTTCACAATCCATGCCCTGCAAAGATGATTCAAGCAGCAGGTGCAGCATGAATGAACGCCTGGATTATAAACAAAACACCAAGTTTTCAATAATGAAGCATTTACGTTCTGATTCCCATCACATCTGCAGCACTTATGAAGAAATGCCAGCAACCAGCAGCACTGGCATAAGGCTCTTACTGCTCTTGTTACCACTTGTTCCTTCTCCCCCTGTTTGGCATAGCCAAGCCTCACTGCACAGAGCCTTGCCTATGGCCACTGATACAGTGGTCCAAAATACACACCGAGCTTCAAAGACAAGGTGAGGAGAAGATGGCAGGAGTCTTCTGACTGGGCACAGCGACTTGTCTGTAGGCTGATGGAGCTCCCATCATTTCATTCTGCTGAGGGAGGCACAAGCCACCTTCCTGTGCTTGGTGACAAAAACCAGCCAGCAATTTCCAGCTTTGGGCACTTGTGTGGCCTCATTTCTTCATCAAGGCTGCTTAAGTCAGTTAACAGGGCTTGAAGTAACTAGATTTTTAGGTTGAGAGGGTTTCTTTAAGCCTCCAAGAGCAATGGTAATTGGGCAGGTGTGCAGTCTGTCTGGAGGTATGCATTTAATAACAGTAATATATTACACTCAAAAAAGGGACCGAGAACAGCACTTGGAGAAGATCTGACCAACTCAGTGCTGCTCTTGAGACACAGCTTTTCTCCACTCCACTGCTCCTTAAACATTACATCCACACAGGTTATTGCAATCATTTTCCTTGACTCCAGTTCTCATCCAAGGACTCCAAGGATATCAAGTGAAGCCCAGAGCCAGGTGCACTGCAAAGCTGAAAGAAACAGAGCAACTTGCCAAAAGACGCAGCAAAATGAACTTAATGATTAGCATTGCAGGGAGGAGATGGGGAGAAGCTGAGTGTTTTCCTCTCCTTGTTTCTCACGGCGATCATGCTGGGCATTACAGGTCTCGTTAAAGCGAGAAAAGTGCAGAACAGGCAAAATCCTGCACCCTACCACAAAATACCTTATTTTCCTCTTGCTAAACTGGGTGATCTGATTTTGCCAAAGACAAGGGAGAGAGGTGAGCCCTCAGAGGAGAGGTTCTCCAGTCCCTCCCCACCTCCCCACTGCAGGCTCAGCCCTGCAGAGATCTGGGCAAAACCTCCTGAGCATCATGTGAGGCTTTCCACCACACTGCCCATCCCCAGCCATGCATCAGATGCTCCTGAGCATCATGTGATGGATGCAAACCACAGCCTGCCTCCGGCAGTGAACTAGGATTTTCCTGTACCTCGTCCCAGGAGTTTGTCATGCTGCCTCCTCACTTCATCTCCAAGATCCCCAGAATGGCTGTGGTGGGTTTCTACTGAGCTGCCTGCTTGGGCTTACTGCAATGCCCTCTGGCCACAGTCTCTGTCACACTGCATGCTGCTTCTCCCTCTCCCATACTCCCTCCTTATTCTGTTATAGAAAGGAAATAGTTTGGTGACATAATGTTCCTTGCAGGACTTCAAATCAAATCCTCCTTGGGCAGAATGAAGCAATAACCTCTTTTGAGTCTGATCTGGTAATGACCAAGAATAAATCTGTTTAAAAAGAAAGCAAGAGCAGGGGAAAGCTCAAACGATAAACTGGCAGAGATGATGTGGCTTTCATTTTCATTCAGCCACTTGCAAATGGAGTCTGTAAAGCTTTAGAGTGCCCTGCACAAACATGGATTATTATTACTGTCATTAAATCTACTTGTATTTAGTTCATTTTGAAGAAAACATGCAGATTTTGAGACACCTGGGACTGGCAGCTTGGAAACAGGCAGCCTTTATTTATTCCCTCCAGCCAGCATCACAGAAGCAGCAAACAACGCCTGCCCACAGTCTTGACAGCATGTCTGAGCCCTGTGCGGGTGCTGGAGGAGGCCAGTGTCCCTGTTCTCAATTCCTCAGAAGACAGGACAGGGGAAGAGCACGGTTATTCCAGCACCACCTTCCCAGCTCACCCTTCTGGCCATCAGCCACATGGCAACAGCTCCCAGCTCACCAGCCACGGCTGAGCTGGAGCAGGTGACTGAAGGGAGAAAGGCTCCGCATCCCTAATTCCTGCCACGGGATCTGGGACAGGCTTTCCTGGCCAGCCAGCTTCTTTTTCGCACATGGTTTGGCAGCTGAAAGACCAGTCATTAACCCTTCTGCCTCCCACCAGACCCGTGCCCAGGTTGATCTTCCCTGCCAAAACATCCCAAACCCTGACTGATGATGGAGCAGCTGTGCCTATCAACCCTGTGCAGCAAGGAGAAGCTCTGCCATTGGAAGATGCCCACTGATGTAACAGGAGGTTGTGCCCAAGAGGGCAACTCCAGGAAGCTCTGTCTAGTTCCACAGGTCTCCTGCTCTTCCCATGGTCAAAGAGCACCTTCTGTCCCATCACTACGAATGACAGCTCCCCATGACCACACCTCCATGGTGGTATCCATGTCCTTTTTTGGTCCTAACACTGCAACATCACTGCATACTCAGCAAAGTGACCACCCAAAGGTCGCGTCTTTTTCCGTAAGGAAGAGTTCAGTTTTCTTTCTAGAAGCACATCTCTCCCTCCTTGGCTTAGTTGTGCCAACCCAGGCAAAGAACTGCATCCACTGCCACCTGCACCTGCTCCTCTTGCAGCCACACAATCCCTCTCTACTGCCTTGTCTTGCCAGAAATGTTGCCTTGTCCCATCACCACACAGTTCTCTACTTCTCACCTGTGTGCCTCTCATGTTTAGAAACAGCAGGAACATCTCAGCTAAATTTACCTGGGACAGAAAAGGTGGAAGCCCAGTTGCAGCTGGTTTCAGACTAATGAGATCCCCAGGCTCTAAGGCTCAGTTTAACTGACATTGCAAGCCCAGACTGGGTGTCCTTGGGAAGAGGCGAGTGGTGTCTTAAGCCCGGCATGAGCACCACAAGCCAGGGGACGTGCTGGCAAGGAAGGAGATGCAGCTCCCTGCCATGCTGTGACTGGCTCCCATCCTCAAGCTTGCAGGTGCCAACCTGTCCTGGCCAAACCCCACCGGGATGTTGTTCCTGTCCTTCATGTGCCTTGGCCGCGCAGTCAGAGCTGTTTGGGATGTGTCACACCTGTAAACACAGAGGACAGCACTTTCTGTCCCAGCTCAAAAGGTCTGCATGCTCCTGCCAGCCAGGGAACACAATGGCAACAGCAGTAGGTGATGGAGGAAAAGATGGAGGGTAGGCAGCACCTCTCATCACTGAACTTCCCTTCAGCAGGGCAGTGACCTTGGCATCACAGAGGGCTCAGGACCTCAATCTGTGTGACAAGTTTTAATGGGCTGCTTTGTCTGTGCAATTGTGGTTGGAAATACTCTGACTTTGGAAATACTCTTACTAAAGCCCACACCCAAGTAAGCTGGGCCTGCTTATAAAAAGCAAGTTACTTTCACCTTGCTAGGCTTTTACACTGAGCAGCACTTCAGTTTCTCCAGGAAGCAGGTTTCCAAGCAGACAGGAGCATCTGGAACAACCTGTTTCAATTAGCATTTTACTTATTTATGGTGCCAGTGCTACATCCAACGCCTGCAGGCTGCGAAGGAGCCATCCAGCTCCCATGTGCCAGCTGTGCAGAGTACTGCAGGTTCGGGCACAATGGGACTCAGCAGGGATGTGCTTACACTCACCTGCTCTGTTTCAGGAACAATCCTGGAGCTGAGCAGCTCCAGCCTGGTGTGGGTCACCCAGTTCCAGTATCACCAGTAGCTCCAGCTGCTGGGTCACCTAAACAGACTGAAAGCAAGTCTATATGCCAAAGTGGTAAAAAACCCACCTATGCACCTCTGGCTTGTCTGCTGTGGGGCACCAGAGTCACAGAGTATTCTGAGTTGGATCCACAAGGATCATCAAGTCCAGCTCTTAAGTGAATGGCCTCTACGGTGACAGACCCCAAGACCTTGGTATTATTAGCACCATGCTCTAACCAGTTGAGCTAAACAGTTGAGAGATGTGACTCAGCTCTGAGCATGTCTCTATGTTCCAGCTGGCACCAGGTGAAGTGGCACACTGTGGAGCAATGCCTTGAAAGAACCAGGACTGGGAGTAACCTGCAGTAGCAACATTGCAACAGATGAAGTTGCGTGGCTTCTCTTGGCTGCTGCCACTGGGAATAGGGAAGTTGTTCTCTTCAGAGAGATGAGGAAGCCTCTGGGATCTTCCAGCAATGCACTGCTTTTGTCAGCAAGCCTCAGTTCAGCTGAATCAGACAAGTCTCCTCACTGCAAGATCCAGATGCTGTTGGAGGCACCTTTGGGAAGAATTGCTCCATAGGGCTGCTTCCTTGCTCTGCAAGGTGCTGCTTCATCCAGACAAACATATCTGGGGAAGGCAGCAGCAGAGAAATGGCTTGTGCTGAGGCTGAACATCCAAACCTGACATGGGTGCCCTGCAGGGCCACCACTGCTCAGCAGCACCCATACCAGGCAACCTTTCTGTAGGGAGACACATACTTACTCCTCTGTGCCCGACCTCTAAAGCACCCATCAAACCTGAGCTGCCTCACAACACAGTCATGGTGGAGAGATGGTCCAGAAGTGCTAACCTTTTTCCATAGTTTGGCATCCTCCTTGTCAAATTTATCTTACCTCCTCTTCACCAAGGAGCAACATAAATAATCTTTGGTCATTCCATCTGCTCCTGATCCTTCAGTTGTCCCTTGAGATTTGCTGCCACCTCAACTGGGCTGCAAACTCCCTGGGCAGGAGCCAATTTTGGTTCCTGTTGGTAAAAAGCGGCATGTACCTCTATGTCATCATGAAGTCTCCTAAAAGGCTGAATGACCTGAGCACAAGGTCACTGCCTGACAAAGTGATCACAAGAATTTCTGTTCTTGGTGAAATTTCATCACGTGCAAGAGACCAAAAGGAGCCTCCAGTTTGGCCTGGGGAGACAATGGGCCACTCACAACATGAGCAGGATAAAGGCAAATGAGATCTCAGGAGATGGTGGGCAAAGTACATATAGTGTGTGCAAGAGCAGGTGAAAGGAAGGACTCTAACAGAGACCACAGGGAGGGAGAGCCCTTTGCCACCATAAGAGTTTGGCTCACAGAGCCCGGCAATAGGAAAGCTAAGTAGGGATGCAATCACAGTCTATAAATACTCAGGGGAAAACACCAGGGAGGGAAAAGCACCATTTAAACTGAAGGGCACAAGATCACAAAGCCAAATGGATAAAACCCCAGCCACAAACAGATTTATGGTGGAAGGCCCTGACCATTGGAGCCACTGAGCACTCTCCCAGACAGAGTGAGGAGGGCATGATCTAGTCTTTTTTCAGCAAAGTTCAACCAATTTATGGAAGGGGCCATAAAGGGTCTGATGTTTGCAACAGCCTGAGAGAGGACTACACTGCCCATAAGGACCCCTCTTGATCTCAGAAAAACTACAACTAAGTATTCGTGAAAGGAGAAACTCTCAGAAGGACAGACGAGATCAAGATGGTGGAAAAGCAGAAGGAATGCAGACTTGAACCGTGATGGCCATGCCAGCCTCCCATGCTGGACTGCTGACCTGGAGCACCTCCAGCTCTTGCAAAACAACTTTAATTTCCATGGCCAAGTGAAGTGCCTGGGATAAATCCCATCCTGTCCTCTGTCAAGGTCAGATGAGCAGGGGGAACCAGTGTGGGGTCCCAAGGAGATGCCAGTCCCTGGGAAGCACTTCTTGCCTGGGGAGACCTTGCAGGGCACAGAGCTGAGCTTGGAAAGTGAGCCAACAGTGTCCAAGACACTCTGAAGCAGACTAGGTGCCTAATTAAAAAACAAACATATTTCTTGTTCTTTCTTCCTCACTGGCACCTTTGGGAAGCAAAAATCCTGCAGTATTTGCATGAAGAGGGAAAATATTCACCAGACAGAGTGGCAGAGAGAGAAGGAGGAAATTCTGCCACAGAGATTAGCAATGGGAGAGCTTTTGTAGGTCACATCATGTCCATCATCCCTGGGCATGCAGGCTGGCTTCACTCCAGCCACCCAGGAGCAAGGGGTACACATACCCCCTCGCCTGGCCCCCAGCCACAGCCAGCCCGCTCCCAGCATGATACGCTGTAGTGTAAACAAGCTCAGGCAGATGGACAGACAGACAGAATGCCCGCATTAATCACATCCTTAGCTGTTTTGGGGCTCTCCAAGTCACATCACCCAGAAGGGACATTACCCACCCTGATGGGAGGACAACGGCTGCCTCCCCACCACCAGCAGCCAGCCAGGCCACCTTCCCTTTTCCTCCTCATTTCCTCCACCTGGCACTGCTTTTATTTTCCCAAAGCCAGCCTGCTGCCTGTCCTCTCAGCTTCCATGCGCATGTATCTCCTCCATTCTCTCTCCCTGCCCTCCCTTCTCTGCTCCCGACCGAGACCTCAATCTCTCTGCCGCCAGCTTGGTGCTGCAGCTCTAGCTCCCTTAATCCCAATGACCTTCTTGCACATACACGCTGGCCCCACGGGCAGCCATGGGATCAGCATCACGGGAACTGGAAGAGACCTTCTCCTGACACCTCCATTAGACGCCCCGTTCCCTCTGCCCCCTTCCCCACAAATTACAGACAAAAACATTACAGGGAAGGGAGGTTTGGGTGGCGGGGGGGGAGAGGATAAGGGTAAAACACAAAGCGACATTCAGCCCCCATAGCCCCCCCAACTCACATCAGCACGACCTGAGCCCAGCACCCTCCAACCCACAGGGGAGCCATCCCAGGACTGCAGCATTCCCCCCTCTCTCTGGTTCCCCCCTGTCACCCAACATCCTGCTGCCTCCCTTCATCTGCCAAAACCCCACAGGCATGGAGGGGTGAGTAGACACCTCTGCACCCCCAAACCAGCAGAGATGGAGATGGGGTCATGGTCCAAACAGATTCATCCCTCCTCCACCACCAGAAGAAACCCCAAGTCAGACTGCTCTCACCCCATATGGCCCTATATCCACATATACATATATGCATGTACATGCTGCTGTCCATCTATGTGCACACATATATGTGGATATATGGAGATTTATACCTAGATAGGTATAAACCCAGAGACAGATCTATATATCCAAACATACTTGCATATATATATATATGTATATGTATATGTATATATATATATAACAGAGATAGAGCCGTAAATGCTTATGGAAGTATATGTCCACATCTGTGTGTGGACTGATCTGGGATGTGTGCAGA
>VXAU01004747.1:120887-225388 GCA_013399695.1 Formicarius rufipectus | reverse complement strand
GGCCGAGGTGCCCGTGCGGCTGGAGGGTGCGGGGGTGCCGGGGGCACTGCGGGTACAGCGTGCGGGGCCGGTACAAAGGCAGCCCGCCCCAGCACCCCCGGGCAGAGTGTGCAGCGGGGATGCCACGCTTCGTTTGGCAGGGCATGGCCGAAGTGCGGGGCCAGCCCCACAGCGGCTCACCCTCTATATCTGGCCCTAGTGAGGCTACATCTGGAGGGATGTGTCCAGTTCTGGGCTCCTCAGTACAAGAACAAGGAGCTACTGGAGAGAGTACAGAGCAGGGCTCAGAGATGATGAGGGGTCTGGAGCATCTCATGAGGAGAGACTGCGAGAGCTGGGCATGTTTAGCCTAAAGAAGACTGAGAGGGGATCTCATTAATGCATGTAAATATCTCAAAGGTGGGTGCCAAAAGGATGGGGTCAGACTCCTTTTGGTGATGCCCAGTGACAGGTGAGGACCAGCAGCCATAAACTAAAACATAGGAAGTTTCACTTCAACATCAGGAAGAACTCTACCTTGAGGGTGGCAGGGCCGTGGAACAGGCTGCCAGGGAGGCTGTGGAGTCTCCCTCTCTGGAAACATTCCAAACCCACTGGGACAAATTTCTGTGTCACCTCCTTGAGGTGACCTTGCCTTGGCAGGGGAGTTTGACTAGACACTCTCCAGAGGTCCTTTCCAACCCTAACAATTCTGTGATTCCGTGATGCCACCCCATAGAGGAGTAAGGCTGGGCCCTTGGGTGTCATCCCTTATCCCAGAGATATGGTCAGTGGTGCTCCCCCACTGAACACCTGCCCTCAGGCAGAGGTGCCTGATGAGCCTCAAAAATCACACTGCAGTGAAGCCTGGGGCTCTTATTTCCAACCCACACTAAGTCCCAGGAAAAGCCTCTTTGTAAATAAGGGGAATCCAGATTTTGGGGAGACCGCCTGACTCTGGGCGGGCAGAGACTGTAAGATACACACCTTGCACTCCTGAGGCTGCAGCCTTGGGTGTCACCTGGGCTTCTCTGGCATCCACAGTACCACCAAGACCACTGGCACAGCCAAGAAGGGATGTGCGTGGAGAAGCTATCCAGCCTTAGGGACAGTTCAAGCTCCTTGTCCTGTGCCTTTTGCACAGAGTAGCTGCACACCAGCTGCTGCAGAGTCTCTGATAATCTGTGTTAATAGGACTGAAATGGAAAGCAAGCCCTTGGGTTGTAACATGGTTCCCTAAGCTCAGGAGTGGAAGCCAAAACCATGCAAGAGGTAGAGGCAAATGTATGGGGGAGATAAAAGAGCATTTAAACCTGACCTATGGTCACTCCAAAAAGTGAGCAGCCATCCCTCATCTTTTGTGGGGGTCCTATTGAGGGGCAGGCTGGAGGTAGAGAATGGACACTACTCCACCACATCCAGCCACAGAATCCAAGAATGGCTTGGGTTGAAAGGGACCTTAAAGGTCATCTAGTCCAGCCCTCCCCTCAATGAACATGGACATCTTCAACTAGATCAGGTTGGTACTCTGACCTTGAATGTTTCCAGGGATGGGGCAGGTCCATTTTAGGAAGAGTAGCTGCAGTTCTAGCACAGCTGGATCCTTAGCTCTCCAATTAGTACTGGTTCCCTTCTCAGGGAACTAGTCTGCCAGTTTAGAGCAGGCAAAGAAACATCCTCCAAACAAAACACATCGTGGTCTGTATGGGCTTTTTCATGTAGGTCTGTGCAGAGTTCCTCCAGCCTTGGGTTTTACTTAACATGCAGGGACCAGAGTGGGGGAGGGAGGATGGAAGCTCTCTAGGAATACCAGAAGTGTGTTCAATACCTGGATATGCCCTCCTAATTAGTTCCCACTAGGTGGGTAACCAGCCTCCCCACGCTGAACAGCTCAGCTGTGTTACGCCTGTGAGCTGGCAGTGGAATCTGGCTCTGTAGATTGGTGTTGTTTAATTGATGTTTGCAGTAACCTGATACAACTGTAAGGTGCAGCACTACAGTGCATGTTACAGGTCAGCATCCCCGTGGTGGGATTTCTGATGGCCAGGGTGCCATGGTCCCTGGCAGGGAAAGAGGAAGGAGAGCAGAAGTCATCCCTGAGGGCACCAATCTCCCCATGGTGTAGTGTTTGTTAAATACATCCTTACCTGTAAACCCCAGGAAACACTGAGGGCAAACTTCCCCATGTGTGGGAAGCTCCAAACCACCCAGCTCTGGGTTCCACTGTTGTTATGGCCTTGGGTTTGCATCCTCTTTTGTACTACAGGCCATGGTGGATTGTGAACCATGTTCCTTACAACAACACAAATTTATCTATCAATTCCCATTTTATTCAGCCTCTGGATATGGTGGGGCTGGATCTTATTATTCAGCAGTTTGGATATTTTCCACAGATAACCTCATGGATGCACCTAATACAATCTCAACCACCCAGCAGCTTTATCGGCTTCCTCACTTTGCTCGTGTCCTGCATCCTCACCTCAGAGCAGGGCTGTAGGTAGCAGGATGTGGCCACCAGCTGATCTGGCCAGCCTCTGAGCTTTGCCAGCCACCTGGATGCCTGATGCCATGCCGGTTATCTGAGGCCTGGGTTCAGCCCACGTTACCTAAGCTGAGGCTCTCAGGCTGACTGAGAGGCAACGTGATACTCTGACAGTGACAGTGAGTGCCCAGGAGTCATTCCTCCTCTTTTTTCCCCCACCTGACAGGTGCATGTCCTGCACCTCCAGTGATGTGAAAATTCTGATAAGCACTTTGTATGCCCTACGCTGACCTGTGGTAATCCTTGAAGGGACCATATCTCACAGAATGATTTTTTTGACACCTCCTCACCTGGTCTTTAGCCAGCCCAGCCCAAGCAGGCAGGTAGCCGGGCAAAGTGGGCAGATTTTGCTCAGCCCTGTTCCCCTCTCTTGCCCCTCAGACTGGGTCTACTCCACCTCCTTTAGGGTGGTCCTTGTTCCTCTCCTCAGCCAAGAGATGCAGGATTTCTGGCTGATGACCAGAGCAGCTTCAGGGGATGTTTCAGCCAGAGCTGTGCAGAGTGTCATTTATCCTGTAAGGGTAATGTGCAGTCCCAATCCAGGGAACTCTGAGGGAACTTTTTCAGCCAGGTCCTGTCTGATTTCCTGGTGTTGATGAAGGGAGAGTGAATAATTTATCTCCTGTCTCCCAGTTCCGTCCCTGTTCAGATTTCACCTCAGCTTTGCTTCACTCCTGCCCTGAAGACAGGCAGGGCCAGCTCCCGTGCTGATGAGTTTCTGACGTGGCCCAAGCCATCCAACATCTCCCAGAGACGTGGCTGGTCCTCATGGTGCTCATCTGTGTGCCTGAATTGCAATAAACAGAGCAAAAGAAGTAACAGCATGAATAACAACTGGTCCAGACAGGTTCCACTGAGAGCCTTCTTTCCAGTTCCCCTCTCACAGTGTAACTTCAGCATGGACATTGGTTTTATTGTTTATTGTTTTTATTAATTCAACAGCAGCACACAGAAGCCCTGATTGAGTTTGGAGCTGCGCTGTACCAAGCACTGTGGGAATACACAGAAGGGCACATAATCAGTCTGAGAATACGTCCCTGCATGGAGGAAAAGAAGCTATTTGGTGCCTTTTTCTATTTTGAGACACCTGCAAAAGTTGTGGGATGGTGGTGCCAGCAGCAAAGCCTATTTTATCTAATTAATTCCTATTAGCTTTCTTTCTCTCACGTTACTGTGTTCCTTACACTGCCTATCATCTCCTGCAAGCTGTAATGTAGATTTGCCAAGCACCTTTTGCTCAGGCTCATCAGGGCCTCCCACAGCTGCAGAGCTGTGCAATAAAGCCATCCGGATGCTGCACCAGGACACTCCACCAGGGCAGGTGGGCACTCCCAGTTTGGGACCAGCATGCTGTTCCTGTGGAAAGGAGCCCCGAGCTGTTGGGGTGTTGGGGCACACCACCCAGCATTGCATGGCCCCAAGGCCCACACAGGGCCTTCATGACTTGGTGTAACACAGCCAAACAGTCACGTGAGGAGCTGCGTGTGCTTCGCTACGTTCCTCCCCGACCCTGCGCTCTTTTAAACTGCAGTGCCGCATTATGTGAGCGTGGGCACCAAAGCTCTCGACAAATGAGCCCTGCCAGACATTTCCTGCCTCGTGGTCCTTTCTGCACACCACCACCCACACACCTTTTAGGTGCACNTCAACATCTGTTCTGGGGATACTTCTCCCAATTTTTTTTTCACAATAACTGTGTGTCTTACATACATTCTCCTCTCTTGTTTTCTTTCCTTAATAATACTGTTCTTTGTTATGCTATGATTTGTCTAGTTCTTCCTGATTTATAGGCCTTCCCTTTTCTTCTTATGTCTTTGTTTTCCTCGACATCTACTGAAATTTAAAATAACCTGAGATAACACATTTTTTCCCAGTTCTCTCAGTTCCCGACCTTTTCATTGTGATGCACAAACTCCTTTACTCTTTTCATTAGGAACAAACGTTCTGAACTCCTCATATCCTTTGTGTATCTTCAGTCAGGAACAAGAACGGCGAGCACGCGCTTTTTCAGGAAATGGCCCCGTTCGCCGCCCGTAGACGCTGCGCGCGCCGCCCTCCCGCCCGACTTCTCGCGAGAACTGGCGCGGGGCGCTTATAAAGGCGGCGCGCGGTTGACGCGGCCCTTCCGGCGGGCGCGGGGACAACATGGTGGGTGCTGCGGGCATGTCCCGTCCGTGCCATCCCGTGCCATCCCGGGCCATCGCCGCCCTCACGGGCCCCTCCGCCGCACGGCCACACGCCCGCGGCCTGCGCGGGGCCCTCCGGGGCTCATTTCGGGGCGCGGGCGGCCGCGGGGGCTTTTGATAGCTGTTTATGGGGAAGGGGGTGGTGGTTCTCCGGAGGGCTCCCGCGGTAATGCTGTTTTTGGGGTGTAAATTTCGCTCAGCGTAGCGCTTTTAATTAAGACGTGTTTCTTGTTAACTCCGTGTTTAGCTGTGCAAGTGTTTCTTTAAAATTCGGGTGTGAGATTGATTGGGTAATTTTTTTGGGGGGGCCTGAATGTTCTTCCAATAGAACCCAGCTTTGTGTGGCTCTCGGGTTGCACAGTGAGGCTCCAGGGGTGGTATTCGAGGAGAAAACCTGTGGGGAAAGTATTGCGCTTCCTTCCAAAATGACTGACTCAAGGGTGGGTGCTGAAATGCTGGTTTACTGCGGTATTTCAAACTGAAATTGTGTCAGTAACACGTTTTTACTGATTTGCTGAAAGATTCTGTGAAGTTTTCTGTGCTCTGTTCTCTGTATTTGTGGGGTGCACTGAAATTACCGTGGCTTGCTGTGGCAAAACTGCAGCTTCCCAGCTCGAGTGGGACTTAGTGAAGTCTTGAAAAAAGCTTGGAAGGGGAAGGGGGGAGATGTTGAATTTGGGAAGGGCATAGCTGGGGTGTGAGGATTACATTCTTGTAACACAGTGGAATTCAGGAGCCACACGATACTGAGAATTTCTAGAATGTGAGTTGTCAGATAAATGGATAATCATGTTTCCAGGCTAGGAGAGAATTAACCCTTGAGTGGGTGTAAGCCAATTCCTGCAGCAAGCACTGAGTGTCTCTTTCCTCCCCGCAGTCTCACCGCAAGTTCTCGGCTCCGAGGCACGGGTCCCTGGGCTTCCTGCCCCGCAAGCGCAGCAGCAGGCACAGGGGCAAGGTGAAAAGCTTCCCCAAGGATGACCCTAGCAAGCCTGTCCACCTCACTGCCTTCCTGGGATACAAAGCTGGCATGACCCACATCGTCCGGGAAGTCGACAGGCCTGGGTCCAGTATGTATTAATGCTCCTTCTGATGGAGGAGGGAGGGATGTTAATGGATGGTGACAGGTGGCCTGGGTTTCAGCCCTGGCTTGATTTCACCCTCTTCCACGCCCTTAAGTGGGTGGCTGTGAAGCACCAAAACCCCTCTCACTTCCATATGAATTCTGTCCCAGCAGCACAACTTCATGTCTGGCAGCCTCTGCTTAATGGTTTTGTTCTGTTCAAGAGCTGCACGGTGACCTCCTGGTTTGATTTGTCTCTAACAGGCTCCTTAGGATGGCTCTTCTGAAGGTGGGGACATCAGTCAATTGCCTTTGGCATTTTTTTGCTCACTGTCCAGTCCCAAATATGGTTCTGTTATTTGCTACCAGCCTTTTGGCATGTTGGGATTTGCTGTCCTTTCTACTGAGCCAGTCCCAAATTTTTGCAAGGTGTTAAATTTTGATTTAGAGTTGGTCACTTCACCAGCTATCACTTTTTTGAAGAGAACTTTAGTCATTTAACCTTCCATGAAGGGCTTAGGAGTGTGAAAGAGCAGGTGATGTTTACTGGCAGATGCTGGTCTTAATTGTGCTGTATTTCTGCTTCCATCCAGAGGTGAACAAGAAGGAGGTGGTTGAGGCAGTGACTATAATAGAGACCCCTCCCATGGTCATTGTGGGCATTGTGGGATACGTGCAGACTCCTCGTGGTCTCCGTAGCTTCAAGACCATCTTTGCTGAGCACATCAGTGATGAGTGTAAGCGTCGCTTCTACAAAAACTGGTAAGAGAGCAGGGCCTTGGCTTGCTGCTGTAACCTCATGCCATGGTTTATATTTCTTCTGCTGGGTTACGGATGATGCTTGTACAGCTTTCTGAGGAGGCTTTTCAGCAATGAGTGTTCGGCCTTGATGAACTGGCCTAATAATGGGATAGACTAGGAATTTCTCTGTGAGGGTGACAGCATGATGTTAGTTCATGCCCTTCTTGGCATAGGGATGACAGTTTTGGCTTTTGCCTGCAATCTCCTTAACAGGCTACATGTGATGATACTTCGACGGGCGGACATAAGGAAATCGCCTCTGGTGCTTGTTGCTGACTGTCGAGTCCTGACTGTAGCCCTGTTTTCTCAGGAAAGGGGAAGACAAGTGTTAGTTCTGATTGCTGTTCCAGGCACTGTTGTTGTGATTAAAGTATGTGCATTTGCCCGAGAGCGGCTCCAGCATGTCTAGAGCTCACAACCTGTTTATGAACTTGGCAGGCTGAAAAGACGTCAGAGTTGAGCAATAAAGATCTCAAGGGTGTTTCAGTAACGACCTTGCTGTGGGCACACAAGGGAGGGAAATTATGGTATTTTGGAGCAGATGGTAGTCGCCTCACAATTGCTTTAAAGGTCTGGTTTTTTTCTGTTATTGTTCGACATCTCTCTACAGTCTTTTGTCTCCTGTACTGTGAATATTAATCTACTTTGGAATTCATGGTAGCTCCGCTCAGCTTTGGCAATTTTGCCACTGTCTGATGAGCTCCAGGCTCCGCTTGCCAGTGGAAGAGTCATTAGAAGCTGGCAATGAGCCCAAACCAGCTAAGGTGGCAGCTCCTTCCGCTCGTCCCCCGTTCCCTGGGAATGATGAAGGGCTTAGCCAAACCTTGTCTCTGCTCTGCTCCTGAAGGCACAAGTCCAAGAAGAAGGCCTTCACCAAATACTGCAAGAAATGGCAAGATGAGGAGGGCAAAAAGCAGTTGGAGAAAGATTTCAGTAGCATGAAGAAGTACTGCCAGGTTATTAGAGTCATGGCTCACACTCAGGTAAGTGCCTACAGGACTCAGGTATGCTAGAAACAGCTGAGGGAACAGTCATGAAACTTGAGCCGTCTCTAGGGAGATTCTGCCCTCCCCTGCAAGCCTGATGCTGACTATTGAGCACAATACAAATTCATTCTGTACAGAGTTGTGCTCACAGGATGCTTGAGCAGCCTTGAGGATAATCACTGGCAGTCTTATGGAGGAGTATCCAAAAGAGACTGTAGTAGGAGCTTCTTGTGCTCAGTACTTTGCTGTTACTATGTAGACCTGAAGTCTCGTATTTCCACCTACAAAAAATACAGGCTGAACACTCACTTGTAGGGTTTGTGTGTTCAGCATCATCTCAGGCTGTATTCAATCTGGATTGTAAGCACTCAGATTTTTAGTGGCTTCTCTTGCTCAGCTGGAGGAGGTGTACTGTGCTGAGTGGTGTGGTAGTCACTCCAGCTGGCAGTACTCTTGCCAGATCTTGGAAGATGCAGTTAAGTCTTTTGAGTTGGCTGTAAATGCAGTAAAGATGTCTAGTTATGACATGGCTAATTTTACTAGAATTAGTTTTCTGTATTAAACAGCAAAGGTAATATTTAAGCTGCTGTTGATACTCTCACCAGTTCTTCTGTGCTAAATATAGTAGAAGTGACTAAATGTGACCCTGCTTACAGTGGCCTTCAGTGTGGCTCACTTTACCACAGAATGGTTTGGGTTGGAAGGGATCTTAAAAATCATCTAGTTCCAACCCCACTGCAATGGGCAGGGACTCCTTCCACAAGGACAGGTTGCTCAGGACCCTATGAAACATAACTGAACACTTTAGAGATGGGGCATCCACAACTTCTCTGGGCAACTTGTGCCACTGACTCGCCATGCTCATAATAAACAAATTCCTCCTTAAGTCCTGTCTCAATCCACCATTTTTGAGTTGAAAACTATTGCCCCTTGTCTCCTGTCCTTCCTTGCTGGAGTTTGGTTGGTGGCTGGAAGTCCTGTGGGTGTCATATAACTTCCAGATGCAGTGACTTGACATTTCAGCCTCAGTACAGCTTTTCTTGTTAGTGTAAGGCCTCGTTGAAGTTTCATATCCTAGAAAAGGATGTATATAATAAAAACAGTCCAAGACTAGAAGGATATTTGGCTTATTAATACAAGGTCCATCTTGGAAGAGCAGGAGGTGAATTTCTTGCTTTCTCTTTTCTAGATGCGTTTACTTCCCCTGAGACAGAAGAAATCTCACCTGATGGAGATCCAGGTGAATGGTGGCACTGTTGCTGAGAAAGTAGATTGGGCCCGGGAGAAGCTGGAACAGCAGGTGCCTGTGTCAACAGTCTTTGGCCAGGATGAGATGATAGATGTCATTGGAGTCACCAAGGGCAAGGGATATAAAGGTAAGCAAATAGAAGTTCTTCTCTTTGTGATAGGATACAGTTTTTAATGAAATCCTAGCCCTGAGTTTTCACAAGTGTGTGTGCCAAGGGCTGGGGAAGTAAATCCATATTGCTGTCACAGTTCAATGATGAAACCATGGAATGAGCGCTGGGCACAGCGCCTGACATCTGTGAGGAGTCATTCCATGCTGCCTTCCTTCTGAGAACACAACCCAGGGACAGCCAGGGAGGGAGCTTCATCAGGAAATGAAATTTTGATTAATTCCTGGAATGCTGGGTCTGGGCTTCCTTTTTGTTGCCTGGGGACTGCAGCTTGAAAGGTGGCTTAAACTCCAGTTTGGTGGCATCTCAGCTTGGCAGCAGTTGTGAACGTGTCTTTGGTTTGTTGCAGGCGTGACCAGCCGCTGGCACACCAAGAAACTGCCACGCAAGACTCACAGGGGTCTGCGCAAAGTGGCCTGCATCGGTGCCTGGCACCCGGCACGGGTGGCCTTCTCCGTGGCCCGCGCTGGGCAGAAGGGCTACCACCACCGCACCGAAATCAACAAGAAGGTTTGTGTCCCTGAACTGCTGGGAGCAAACAAGAGCTGGCTGATGAGACTCGCCCTCTGTGACAGTGAGCACAGTGGAGATTGGCTTTGGATGTTTCACTCTGTCAGAATTGGGGGGACAGTAACCATAGTCTGTTGTGTTGATTAATTGTAAAATTCTTGTATGGCCATGTGTTTTCAAATTGCAACAGACATTTTTTTCTGACACTATAGAACTCCTTGCATTTTATCCTACGACTGGCCCTTTCTCCTACTTTTTGTGAAGTAGAATTTCTTTACATTTTCAGATCTACAAGATTGGCCAAGGTTACCAAATCAAGGATGGAAAGCTGATCAAAAACAATGCATCAACTGATTATGACTTGTCTGACAAGAGCATTAACCCTCTGGTGAGTTGCTGCAGCTCTGTGTCAAGAGCCTGCTTATGAGCTGCAATCCTTAGGGGCAAATAGGCCTTGTATAAGTTGCAAAATGACTAAATTAAGAGGTCTCAGGATAAAACTTGGCTGCTGTGGGAGGTGGCGTTGCTTAGTCTCAGTATTGACTTGTATCAAATTCAGTTTGTTATGTGGCAATACTACAGAAATATTACGTACCTAGAAATGGTACTTGGAATAAGTCGGCAAGGAGAGCAGCTTTTGCTCTTTTGTCAGCCTCTTCTGCTGTTCTTAAAGTCTTAAGCAGCAAGTAAATTGCTGTATCAAGAAATTTGACCAGTGAAAGGCAATACTGGAAGCAGGATTTCAGCAGATGTGGGAATGGCCAAGGCTGAGAAATGGTATGAGAACATCAGGCTGGAGGCAGATAGGATCACTGGTCCTGCTTTGTATAGAGCACTAACTGTTCTCTTTCTTGCTCAGGGAGGCTTTGTCCACTATGGTGAGGTGACCAATGATTTCATCATGGTGAAGGGCTGTGTTGTGGGGACCAAGAAGAGGGTCCTAACCCTGCGCAAGGTGAGTAGTCCAGCCTGTTGTCACATGGGCTGGAACAGCTAAAGTGAGCTGTGCTGCCTCTGGTGCCAGGTGTGTTTGCAGCTGTTGGTAATCATAACCTGCTGGAAAGAAAAGCTTCATATGCACAAATGCACCTCGTAGTAATGACATCGGGAGTGGTGTGAGGTCCTTTCCCCCAGCAACTCAATCCAGGGTTGTTTGTAGTGATGGGTGTGCTTTAGGCTTGAGAATTTGTGTGGACCATAAGGACACTGGCAGGCAGAGTGGGGCTCACCTGCTGCATCGAGCTGACCAGTCTTAAGGCCAAGGACACAGGATGGGATGGCTTATTGTCAGGTGCTCCTTGCACATCATGGCAACTGAAGTCTGAAGTCAGACTGAGAAGATAGATGTGGAGGTGACAAGAAGCAGGCAGCCAGTGCACTGGCAGTCTGAAAGGGTCCTGCTGCATACTCATCTGGCCTTTTTCTTTGTAGTCCCTGCTTGTGCAGACCAAGCGCCGGGCCCTGGAGAAGATTGACTTGAAGTTCATTGACACAACCTCCAAATTTGGTCATGGCCGTTTCCAGACAGCTGAGGAGAAGAAGGCTTTCATGGTAAGGGCACTTTTTGTCAGCTCTGTGTTGTGCATCACTGTGTTGTCTCTAATGCAGCTTATAGCTTGACTTTTGGGCTGTTACATCAAAATTTCTGTGAAGGTGCATAGCTTCAGTCAAGAGACCTCCTGTCAGCTTGGTCGTAAGTGCAGGGGACCTGGGGTCTCACTTCTGCTGTGACAGTGCTTGGTGTCCGAGGGACATTGCCGTGTTTGGGCACACGTTCAGTGATGAACCATGGAACTGCTCCAGTTCCTATAAAAGCAGCTCAGGAGAATGGTGCTCGCAGCGGGTGGCATTCCCAGTTTGTGACTTGCTGGAGAAGGCAGCTGGGGATGCTGCGGGAATGAGGCCGGAGCAGTACCGCGCTCGGGAGCCAGGTGGCACCAGAGTCCCTGCCGTGGCATATCCAAAGGCTGCATCGGATCGCTGCAGTGCGGCTGCACCGGCTTAGGGTTTCCAGTGGATTGCAGCATGGAGGGCTTTTTTTGCCGTGATCTCTTTGCAGCAAGAGGAAGAGAAACTATATTATTGTAATTGGAATGTGATGACTTTGGTGCAGACTGCTTTACATAGTGTTTTTTTTCTTTTTTTTTTTTTTTCAGGGACCACTCAAGAAAGATCGTATTGCAAAAGAGGAGACTGCGTAATTGGGTGGAATGGTCCTATGGCCTGTGTGCTCTCAGACCAAAAAATAAATGTTTCAAACAGATCAACTTTGGCTCTTGGTTTATACACTGCTGTGTCGAGTCTGGTACTCACTGCAGGTTCAACATGTGGGACCAGCCAAACCTACGAAGCATGTAAAGCTCCAGCTATTGAGAATCCACCTTGTAGCAGGTTTCTCTTAATGAGAATGAAGCTGCCACTGCTGTTTTTGGAGAGCAGATATTTTGGGGCAAAACAGGGCTTCTCTGGTCATGTGAAATAGTAAAGCAGAAGCCCTAAATGCTGAGGTATTAATCCTCTGCTGAGTGGATGGAGAGCTTTGAGTCAAATGGGTTTTGAAATAAAACTACTCCAGACAGTTGAAACTGCAAAATTTGAGGTAGGTGGCTGATGCTTATTGCCATGGAAACCCTCCAGTTTCTCTGTGATGGGCTGTAACCTGCATGCTGTGCAGATGCAGTTTGTTGCTGTTTCTGAGAGCAGCAGAACACAGCAGGTACAGTGACAAATTCCAAACTTGGGGCAGCTGGCTATTCTGAATCCGTATTCTTTCTTTGCTGAATGGTGACAGGAAGCAGGCCTGCTTTGATGGGGCGGAGGAGGATTTCTACATCCCACCCTCTGACACGGAGAGAGAGCTGTGAGTGCCACTAGTGTTGGGTTACTGCCTGACTCAAAATACTGGGATGGTTTGGTGTATCCTTCACTGACCATAATTGGAGATGTGGCAGGAGCTGAGGCAATAACTCCAGACCTTCCCACCAAAGGGTAGCACTGCCCTGGAACAAACCTGTTTTTGTGCTATTTGCTCTTAACTGAAGTGGGGAAAGGTGGGATGTAGCAATTACTTTCCTGTGGAGATGCATGAGAGCCTTTCAAGAGTTAAAAGGTGTCGAGAAAGAGGAAAAACATTTACCTTGTTTCCCTAGAAACCAGACTCGGTGACTGCATGAGCTGGCTCTCCCTGTCAGCCTCATTTAACACATCTCCCTGCTGGCTGATTTCAGCCATGTGAAATAAGAGAGGTCTCACCTGCTACCGTTGGGTTTTTTCCCTGTCACAAATCTCAGGTCAGTAGGTAGGTACAGAATAACCTTAAATTAGTATTTCCCTGATGCAGAAAAGTGAAATTCTCAACCTCTGTCCATCCCTAGACTGCAGTTTTACAGGCAGCTCTAAGGAGTGAGTTTTTTCCCCCCCCCACTTGTTAGTGAGCCTTAGGTGGACTTTTTTAAAGCTGTTATGTGCTAGGAATGGCATGGCTCTGAGCCAACCCTGTCTGCCACTGTTCCTTCCATTATACCAGTCAGATGCATTCAAGGGAACTGGGATTATCAGAATAAATGGATGTGTTGGGGATGAGCATCTATGAAAACTGCATTACTGTGATGAAAATCTGTAAAAGTATCTAATTTTACCAAACTACACCTTGTGGTGGGAGCTCTGTGAAGGCTGGGGAGGTCCTGGTTGTATTTTGAAGTGACAATGGCAGTAGAGGATATCTGTAGTCAAATCAGCATATGAGTAGATGGAAGCAGTCCTGAATGAAGAAACGTTGTCCTTGTTGAAGATGCTCTGCGTGTCTGGCAGGACGAGTTGCTTTGTCTTGAACCCCAGTGCCAGACTTGTTTGTTTATTCTTGAAGCGATTGTTGCTGACTGATAAAACACCGGATGGGGGGGCGAAAAAAAAAAACCAAACCAAAAGCGGTTTCCTGGAATCCTGGGGACATCCAACGTCAGGAGGTGGCGCTCCTCCCTCTGTACATGGTGTGCAAGACACTTGTCCCCTAGGGCTTGCTGGTGGGAATGGCCTGAAGAAAAACCCTGCTTAGTCGAGGCTGGATCATCAGGGCTATGTGAGCCCTCTCAGCCACTCGGAGGGCTCTCTGAAGGCCCACGATAACATCCAGACACCTTGCTGGGGAGTTCATGGGATCCTGGTTTGGGAAGTCCCTGCTGAGCCATGTGGGTGGGGAGTGAAGCCAGGGGATGCCAAACTGGCTTTGGCAAAGCTTCCTGCTCCTAAAACTTGGGTCCACCTTGCAGCCCTTGTCCCTCAGCCTTCCTGCTCCTCCGTGTGGGGGCCGTCCTCAGTGCAATAGGCAGCAGTTGTTGCAGGTCACACATTGGTCCAGCAGCTCTCAAGAGCCAAGAAACTGTTCTAGGATGACATACATTGTTTTCAAATGACCTTGAGCTTTTTCTTTGGCACTGTCATCTCGTTCCATGCAGCTCCGCAAAGGCTATACTGGTGCTTCTTGAGTGCATCTTCCCTGCTTCAAAATATCCAACATCATCACAGTCTGGTCAGAAAAGATCCTTCACCCTGGTGAGTCTCAGACCAACCCGAGAGCCGCAAGAGGACAGGGACTGCCCTGACCCTGCTGAAATAACACTGGGTGCCGTGGGAACGTGCCCTGTCCCAGCTGGTGGTGGGAGGGCTGTGGCTGGGAAGTAGGACTGGGTTTCATCCCCAGCACCCGGTGCTCCCCAGCTGCCAGCAGCACAGGGGCTGGGACCCAGTGCTCCTAGTTGGGGGGCCACTTTTCCAAAGACATCTGGCTCCAGCACTGCCTCTTTCCCTTGCTGGAGATGAAACGAGATGCAGCTGGGATGCTGGAGCGGAGACCTTAGAAGTGTGTAAGGATGCCTGGGGGGGCGAAAAAAAAACTGGGTTCAAGTTGGAGGTCTTGGCTCCCGCAGTCAGCTTCACAAGTGTCCCAGCTGACACCCTGCCTCCAACCTCAGCCCCTGCCTTTGATCCCAGTGACAGGCAGGGAGCTTCAAGTATGCTTGATGGGGGAGAGGGGCTGACAAAGATGCCCCGGGGGAGCCGCGGCCGAGTTCACGCATCTCGGCAGCTTTTCTGCCAAAGCAGCTCCGCTGGGCTTTTCCGAGGGCGGTGTGTGTTTGATTTCCAGCCCCACCCCCGGCCCGAGGGCTTCTTTTGTACCTGACAATTTGCTGGCTTCTCACCAACCTTTAGAAGTACCTGTGGGACCTGGGGGGATGGATGTGGTGGGGAGGTGGATCCCCACAGAGGCACTCTGCACGAGGAGAGGGGGTGGCAGGCAGCCCTGCTCCAGGATCACAGCCCTGTGGGCACCCCAAGCTCCCTGTGCCAAGGCAAAGCCAAAGCTCCCATTCCTATGGCCACCAGGGTCTCCTCGACATGGGCATATCAGTGGTCCTGGTGCAGCACTGCTCACTGGCTGGGCATGGGACTTTTGGGAGCCCATGTGAGTTTTGGGAAGTCTTTTCATCCTCCCCGCAGCGTGGTTCTGGGGAAACACATGTTTCTGTGGCGACTGATGGGTGCAGTGGGGAAGACTAAATTTATCTTCTACAGCCTCCCAACTTCCCCAAAACACAGTGCAGGGCTGTCCTCCCTTCCCAGTAGGGACAGCCCCTGTGCCAGGGTTCCCTGGATGTCCAGGTGCCACTCAGGTCCCCACAAGCCCCAAAGCACTCCAGTGTCAGGTGCCACTCTTGGTAGCATGTGTGGCACTGAATTCAAACCCAAGGATTGAAGCAGGAAAAGGCATATGCAAGGATGTGGCCTGGTGACCTAAAGGATACAGCAGCACCTCTCTGAGGCTGTCCACCAGGCTCAGGCAACACTTCACACTCTACTGCCACATCACAGGGCTTTCAAAATATATATTCTTTAACTTCTTTATTGACAGCAGTGGCAGTAGAGACTGAATTAAGCCAACAGGGGCTGTTCCCTCTGGGCACAGCCATGCAGGGAGTCACTGGGGGAGGCTACACCCACATACATCATTCCACAGGGATAATTCCCCCACCGATTTTGTGGCTGGAGATGTCTGCTGTGCACTCTGCTCCTATCTGCCACCATGTTTGAGGGGTGAATGGAAACTAAAGTTCATTTTTCCCTTTGGGAATCAGCCAGCAACCAGGGCTCTGGAAGACCAGGTCGGTGAGGAGCTGTTGATGGCGGGAGGTATTTATAATCTTTGTTTGGTTCCAGCAAGGCTGGACGCCCACTCCCGCTTCCCTCCATACAATAAGATCAAACAGCTCCGGGACATTTCCTTGCTCCTTGCAGATGAAATTCTTGCATCTGCTGACCTGCTCCGCCCTGCCTGGAGCTGCAGCCTCTTCCTTCACTCAAAGATGTGGAGGGTTGCTGCTGCTGTTTCTTCTGCCCTAACTGGGGGATTTGCTCAGTTTTCCCATCTCACCCCCCTCCATTTTCAGAGCTCATGTGTGAAGTGTACAGGACTGGGACTGTGACACTTTCTTCACCTCAGCTTCATCCCCTCTCCCACTTTCGAAGGACCTCAGTTGTGTCTGAAGGCTCACATGCAGGCTCTGCCCATGGATGTCACTGCAGCCAGGGACAAGAAAGGAGTGTGCTTGTTCATGGCAAGGGCCCAGCAGGAGTTTGTCTGTCCTACACATCCATCCTCCTCCTTGGTGCCTGGCCCTGGTGACAAGCAGGGCTAAGGAGAGAGTGACATCCTAGGAGTGCAGGATAGCTGTGCTGGACAGGTTGTCTGCATCACCAGTGGTGTGGAGGCAGGATGTACATCCTTGCTGTTGGAACCTGCTGCTGCTGGCCCCATCCCAGCCAAGGGCCCTTGCCATGCATGTTGGACATCTCCCCAGACCCTTGCCCCAAAGGCCCTTTTGCTCTGGGGATTTCTCCCAGGTGCTCAGCAATAGGATAACCAGCACCACTGCTGCCAGAGATAAAGAAGCAAGTGCTCAGCATCCCCAGGGAAGTGGCACTGAGCACTGCCAAAGGCCAGCTGTCCCCCAGGCTTTGCTTGAGGCAGAGTGGAATCATCCTCTGGCATTCAGGCTCAAGCAAGGGGGATGGTGAGCAAATGCCAGCCCAGCTTCACCAGCCTCCCTCCCAAGAGGGGCTTTCCTGTGGGGCAGGAGCAGGCCCTGAAGGACACTGGCCAGTTGGTAGAAGCTGTGGCTGGCCATATCCCAAGCTGGGCTGGGCTGTCCTGTCCATCTCCCGAGCAGGGATCTGCTTCCCTCTCCCAGCAAGAGCCTTCCCTGGTGCCACTGTTGTCAAGGGGCTGCTGGTGTGGCAGGGGGACCCTGACTGTAGGCAGGGGATGCAGCTGCTTTTCATCTCCCTCTTCATGGTGTGGCTCACACTTAATCTTTCAGCAGGTCCCTGTGATCTAGGAGTAATTATGGGTGTCAGGTTTGGGGCAGCCAGGAGGGAATTTTAGCAGTAGGGATGTGGCAAGGAACAGCACGGGGACAGCGAATGCCTCCAGGTTGCTGGGCCAGGTCTCCCTGCTGTGGAGGTGTGGAATGTGTGCCAGAGGAAACAGGGGAGACGGCGGCGGGGCAGGCACCCAGGTGCAAACCCACACAGGTAGCAGGGCTGTGACTCAGCCATCCGAGAGAAAGCACCACAGTGCCCCAGCCATCGGCACAGCTGTGGCCAGGAGGGCTCCAGTGGGGAAACCAGACAGTCACCGGCCTCTCCACTCACCAGCGTTTGGCTCCAGCAGCTGTGCTTGGCTGCCCCAGGGCCGCTGGGGTGCAGGAGCACTGAGCTTCCAAATTTAGCTCATTTTATTTTCATGGGGAAAAGCACCTCTTTCCTCTGGAGTCCCAGGAGACATGTGTACCTCAAAGCTTTTCTGCCCCTCTGCCCAGTCTAAAGGCAGAGTGTGATGGGGACCAACCATGGAGACCCTTTCTCCTTGCAAGCAATCGTCCCTCTTCCTCCCCTTTCTCTGCAAAGAGTTAAATCTCTCTCCAATTCAGCACTTTTCCCCTCCCTCCTGCCCCCAGGATAATGTTTAACCGAGCTCATTGCTAATTAAATATTGCTGACCTCAGGCAGGTTTTGTTATCGTCTGGAAACACCTGATGCATGTGTCACCAGAAAGTTTTTCTCATCTCAAGTACACCGGCAACCCTTGAACTCACTTTGGCTTTTCCCTTCCACCCCACCTCCAGCCACCCCTGCCCGCGGGCACCGAGGCTGTGCTGGCTGCCGAGCGACTCGTGTGGGCTTGTTGTTGCCACTCCTAATTGCAGGGGACAAGCGTGGTGGGAAGGAAAGGCTTGTTCCTCCTTCCTTTTCCCAAAGCATGGCCATTTCTGCCTGCCATCTGCAGGCAAGCAGGCTCAGCTTGAACTTGGTGGGCTTTCTTCATCTGGGCTGAACCTGTACTTTCCCTGCTCTGTGAACATGGGGATGGGGCCCAGTTGGGAGCTTGGCTCTCCAAAATATCTCCTGGGCTTTCCCAGGAGGGCAGTGAAGTCCCGGAAGGAGAACTCCCCACCCCTTCTTCCCCTATCCCCTAAGGCATACCTGCAGGAACACCACTAGACTGAGCAGGCTGGAGCTGAAAGCCTTAAAGGCTGTAATGGAGAATGGGATGGGAAAAAAGGGTGCAAAAGAGAAAGACTGAGAAAGGGGAGGCTGTGAAGAGTTTTGAGATGTCCTGGGAGGGGATTGTGAGTTCATTTTAGGCAAGATGGGCTTTTATCAGGGCAGAGCCATATCCCAGATGGGTTTGGGACAACTGTTCCTCTGAGCTGGATGCGTGGAAGTAGAGGGAACTCCTCAGGAACTGCATACCAGCTGGGGTTTTCTGCCAGTTCCACCAGCCTCCGAGTCTTGCTGCTCAAGATCTCTTGGCCCTGCAAAACTTCTTGGGGCAGATTTTCTTTGTGTCGAAGAGCAGAGCTTTGCTGACATCATTTTCACACTCTGTAGTATAAATAGCCAACCTGAAAAACAAAGGAAAACTCCCCATGAAGACCATGTAAGGCAGAGCTACAGTTGCACCATTTATTTATTCACTCACTGTAGCTATTTCCTGCCTCTGTTGGTCATAGACCTCCTGTGTTGGCCAAAAGTCAGCTTTTCCTCCCTCTACAGGAATTTATGGATCAGCAGAGCCACTAGTAACATGGGGATTACAACCTCCTGGCTCTAGCAGGACAAACTCACACCTACAGTTGGCCTTTCTCTAAGGTCTGGTCCATCTGCTGGGCATCTACAGGACAGTGGTCATTTCCCATTATGCCAACAAGGTCAGGGCTAAGGCTGAAGGGATCAATAAGGCCAGAGGAATCAGTAAGGCTGGAGACAGCATCCTGCTCCAGCTTTGCTCTGCAAGGCTGGCATTCACTGGGTGTTGCAGTAGGCAGGAATTCTTCCATCTCTGGGACATCTGTTGCATTAGACCACTTCCAAGACACCCACAGCTCCAGCATGAAGCAGATGCCCTGTTAGAGTGGAACACAGTGGCATGGTTTTCAGGCCATAAAGCTGGGGGTTGCCACTCAGACACATCCAGACTCAGTTTTTCCTTCCTCCCTCCCCAGTCTGCAAGTCCCTGCTGTGCAAAGCAAAGGGAACCCTCGGTTGGGGATGAGCCCAGCACCTGCGAGGGGAAGGGCTATGCAGACACTTGCACATGCACAGACCTGGCTTGTTCAGCAAGCTGGAGCGAGGCTACAGATGCATCTTCTTTGGGCTCCAGCTGCATTCCTGCTCCAAAGCCCCTTCCCAGCTCTTGTTGCTGCCTCTAGACCTGCCAGCAGAGTGGTCTGCACATGTGCCTCCTAGCTCTCTTCAGCAGCATCAGCCAGGCTCACTCCAGGTCCCTTCTTGCCTTGCCTCTCAGCTGTGTCAGCAAGCTTTGCACAGAGCGAAGCAGACAATGCTTCTCCCGTGGCTCCACCAGCATGCTGGGAGGGCAGCAGCTCCTTGGCAGGAAGCACTGGCCAGCAGCTGGGTATGGGACCTCTTTCAGAAGATCCAGGCAAACATTTTGGACCATGGTGAGGGTTCCCTGAATTTCAGATCTCTGTCTGGGATGGTAAGCAATCCCAGCTGTGCATTGGGCATGCCAGAGGTTGGAGGGATGTGCACACAGGTTCAGGGATACTGCTGCATGGGAGCCTGTAAGCCAGAGCTGAAGGCAGCTCTGCTCATGGATGAGGGCAAATCACAGTTGCCCTTTCCTGCTCCATGAAGAGCTGGGAAATGAAGGTGGACTGGCAAGGAGAGCATGGTGTGGTTACCTGCTGCCCTGCCAACTGCTAATGGGGACAGGAGCACTTGTGGGGACAGTATCAGAGCTGCTTTGCCTGGCCACCATTGCCAAGGCATGGTGGCAAGAAGCATTTCCACTTTCTGGGTGCTCATTCCCCTGCCTGAAATCCCCCTCGTGCACCAACAGCCCTGGGGGACAAAGAAGAAGGGATGCCAAAGGTTGGTATGAGCTGTTTGGAGGCCCCACTCAGTCTGGCTCCAGGGAGGGTCCTGTCCAGCGGACTGTCTCCTTGGTCATTGTTATCAGGATAATTCTCCAGCAGCTTGAATCCTGTTTTTGTACTGGTGTTGCCTGGCTCTACAGGAGTGAGGGGGGAGAGAGAAACACAGGAAACGGCAGCGACGGAAGCAGAATCATCTCCTGGAGGGAGCGAAGAGCTGCTGACGCCACTGAGGGGAACAAAGACTCAGATTCAGAAGGACTTATACATGGGCTTGTGCTGGAGACGGCCCAGACAAGTAGTATCAATCCCTGTCCCACCCCTCTGGCATGCTGCATCTCCATCTCCTCCAGCCCAAGTGCCATGCGCTGAGCTCTGCAGTGCAGGGAGACCTGGGGGATTCCCAGCTGGGGAGTGGAGGCAGCTGTAAGCTCACTCTGGTGTTCTTGGCATGGAGAAGCCCTGGTGAGGGTGACTTGGGGGATGTCCTCTGCTCCACCCCAGCTGCTGCAAAAGCTTTGGCTGGCACAGCAGAGTGAGGGCAGCCATGGGAACAGCACAGCACGCAGTGGCAGCGTGGGCGCCAGCCTTGCTGCTGCCTCAAAGCTCTCCCCTCCACCACCCCCAAATGCCAGGGGGGCTGTCCCCGTGCCTTGCATGCACAACGGCCCCTCTGTCCTGCAGGCACAAATGGGAACTTTGAGTAAAAAGGTCAGAGGGCCTGGCCATCTGTCTCACCCTGGGTCGGGAGGAGCGTGCGAGTCCCTGCCTGGCAGTGTCACAAGCTGCCCCTGTGCTCATGCCCACCCATGGCACCTTTTAGATCCTGCGAAAGCCTCCATGTGCTCCCTCTCTTGAAGGCACAGGTCAGGAAGGCTGCCTCCCAAGTGCCACGGGCTCTTCTGCATGGCTCTGGGGCAAGAAATCCACTCTCCTAGCATGGGACAAAGCCCTTGGGTCTCCCAGCTCCTGGTCCTGTGGGATGCAGGTGTCCCAGCCAGAATGGGCTGGGGAGCTCAGTAAGTCCTGGACTTGTGCATGGCAGTGGAAAGTGATGACAATGGATGTAGCCTTCTCCTCAATGCACTTGTGCCAAGGAAATTCCCCCCATCCAGTTCCCATATCCCTAATTCTAAGAAAAGGACATGTACCACATCTGCAAGTGATGAAGACCCTCTTTTTCTGTTACAAGAGCCAGCATTCACATTTCAGACCCTTCTGTGGCGAAGAAGTAAGAGCCTGTCCCAGTCCTACCAGATGTAGACCCCTTTTGTCAGTAACACTGTTCCCGTGGCACGTGCACTGCCTGCTCCAGAGCCAGGGAGGAAGATTTCCCTTGTCAGCAATGCCATGAGGCTGAGTGATGCTGTGGGGCACTGCTGACACTTGGGAAAGCACTGGGGACCATGGAGCCACTCAGGGTGGCACTGCTGGGGGGAAGCTTACAGTACCCCTGCTCTGTTGTCTGCAGGAGCGGCAGCACAGCCAGAACACTGCTGGTGCCAGGAGTGCTGCTAATTCCCAGGGTCTGTCTTCATGAGCAGTGTTTGTGGCTGGAACATGAGTGCCTAAATGTCATCAGTCCCTTATCTGCAATGTATCTGGGTCCTTTTGGTACCCACTCAGGCTCCAAAAATAGCCCGTCATAAGAAAAGAATACATCCCTAAAATAGCACAGCCACTTGGGCTCTCCAGCACTGTAGCCAACACCTGGTTAAATGCCCACTGTGGCTTCTCAGGGAGATTTCAGGTCTATTCTTCTGTGCTTTCCCAGCCTAAAATAGCAGCCCCACCTCACCACACTGGGAGGGCAGCGTGTGCTTTCCAACTTCTTCCCAAAGCAGTGCCAGCTGCTGCTCAGCTGCCCCATGCCACCCCAGGGCACCCCCAGCAGTTACCCTGTGTGCGACCCAGGCAGGACCCCTGTGCCCACACTGCCCATGGTGGGGCAGGGAAGTGAAGCCCCAGAGCACAGCAAGGGCCAGGTGAGTCATTCCTGGGGATGCAGACAGCAATGCGGGAGGAGCAGGCTGGCCAGCGGCCTCTCCTGAAAAGGAGAGCTGCTGAGGAGGAGGAAACTGGGAGGAAGGAAGACCTTGTTTGTCTGTTCCCAGAGCAGTGCAGGAACTGCTATATGAGGAATTACCTGACCTCACTTACATCTCCAGATGCTTTTCACCGGCTTCCTCATTTGAGCCTCCCCCAGCTCCTGCAATCTTGCCCTGCATCATGCTGTTGCTGCCTCTCCCAAGCCACCCTAGCACTGGCAGCTGGTTTCCTCCAGGCTGCAATTCCTTTTCCATCTCTTTATGCTCCAAATTTATCCACACCTGCTATTCCTCCTGAATGATCCACACTCACTCCCCATAAGCAGATCCAGGAATCTGGCTCTGCTGGGCAGGCAGGACTTGACCACAGGGCCCTGCCCACCTGGGACTGCAGGAAAAGCCATGGTGGTTTGTGAGGTCCTAGTCACAGGGAGGATGCTGCAGGTGTGGGGTGTCCTGTGGGATGCTCTGTGGGACCCAGGTGGGAAATTGAGGAACTCAAGAAGAAGGAAATTGAAGCTCTGCTTCTATCACTGACACATGTTGGCCTTTCACAGCACATTCCTCTTCTACACATCTCATTTGCTCCCTGTGCAGCCCCTGCCTCAAGCACTGTTGCACAGCCAGACTTCTCAGCATCTGAGAAGGATGAAGGGATAAGACCATGACACAAAGGTTTCATGCTCTTTGTAGACTATTGCTTCCCCTCTTGCCCAGCCCTTTAGAAGATCTGGGCAAAGATGTTTATCCAGAATACAAAAGGTTTGAGGATGTGTGTTGGATACTGCAGGATGGAGCCCGGCATGAGATAAATGCCGACCTGGAAGCAGGATTCAGCACTGCTGCTCTTCATACTGAACAGTGTTTCCAGGGCAAGTGGTGGAGGAGGGGTGAGGCTGTTGAGTTCCGGAGGGCTGGGAATCATGATGCTCCCAGGTAGTAGGATATAGTCAGGGGCTGGTGTGTCTCAGGGCAGGAATGGAGGCACATTTTGCTGCAGAACAGACCTGGGACTGTCATGAGTGTCCAGGAACAGCTCTGGGAAGGAAAGCAGTGGAGGAGTGTGCAGAGGAAGGGGAGATCCACAATGGCGTGTGCTAGAGCAGGGATGTTTTTGGATCAGGGAAGCCTTCTCTTTCAGGGACCATGCTGGGAAGGGAGCAGATGCTCAGAGTACCTCCAGGGACAGAGGTGTCCCCTAAACCAAGCTTGATGGATAGAGGGCAATGGAAATGGCTTGCTGAGGTACATGAGGGAGAGATGGGAAGGCAGGAAGTGGCAAAACCTCCTCACTCTGTGAAAACCTTTGTTTTCTTCCACGGAGGTCCTGTTCAACTGGAGACTCTCCAGTTTTTTGCAATCTCATAGCACCCCATCAACTCTTGGTTAAATTAGGGGTTGAGGCCTTCCAGGCTGGGGCAGGAAGGGGGGATATGAGTCAAAACAGCAAAAACAGCACTCTTGAGAAGGCTAATTTAAAGATTGGGAAGGATCTTCTGAAATAACAGGTTATTTCTAGACTTAGGAAATGAACAAAGTGGCCCACGGGCTCAGAAGGGACTATGGGGAGGCCTCGTATCTCTGAATTCAACAACCTGTTGTGCGAGCTGTTGTCCTGTCATTGCAGAGGACAGGAACTGAGGGAGAGGAAGAGAGGACCGGATACTTGGCCAAAATACCTTGAGAAGTGATGTTAAGGATATCCCCTCTCCTCCAGAGCCAAGATGTGACAGTGCCTCCCCAGGGCTCAGTGGAGAGTGGTGGTGAGGGGATTGCTCGCACCAGGTGTTCCCAGGAGAGTGTTGCCCCACACCTCTTCCCAGCTCCATCATTTTTCCTAGCCTTCCTCTGACTGTAGTGTTTGTTTCTCCCTGCCCCCCCTTTTTTTTTTCGTTTTGACATGAGAAGCAGCAAGTGAAACCTTCCAAGCCCAAGCAAACAGGATACATGTGGGTCAAGACTGAGCAGGGAGTGGTGTAGTGGTAGAGGCACAAGAATGCTCACCCAGGAGAAACCATAGGGACAACATGATGGGTGTTAGGAGGTTTGGAAGAGCCAACAGGCCCATGCTGCAGCAGGAGGAGAAGCAAGAAGCCAGCTTGAACATCATGCTGAACATCATGAGAAGTGTCTGACCTTTTCATCTTTGAGGGCCTTACAAGCACATTAGTCTGTCCAATTCCATTGCCCACCTGAGTGGGAGTTTGCCGTTGCTCAACTCAGCTGCGAACCTCAGCAGTACTCTCCCAGAGAGCTCTGGGGAAGCCCTGCCAGCACGGGAATCACAAGTCCTGAGAGGCCATTCCCATGCTCCTTGGCCTGCCTCTTGTCTAGCAGAAAAGTCATGGCTGAAGAACTCATGTCACCTCATGCAGGGAAGGTGGTACACCCCCTTAGGGTCCCTCCAGTCACTTGATGAACAAATGTGACTGTTTGAACCTTAAAATCCTCAGCAGAGCCCTGTGAAATTCTGATGGTTATCCAAAGAGAGGGGGCTGTGGTCATGAGTGAGAATGTGTCAGAACACAAGAAGAGATGCACAGCTTTCCTGGTTCCTGAGAAAGGAAGCCACCATCTGTTATCAGAAAGAGGAATCCTGATGGAAAAGCAATTTAATTAGATAATCTCTCTAATTAAGACAGGTGACAGGCTGCACATTTCCCTCCTGGAGAGACCTTTGTAGAGACTTCAAGCAAGGATGCTCCTGAATTTGTCCTTTTCAGTCAAGGCCAAGTGCCAGAGACAGAAGAGAAGCTGCAGGTCCACAGCACCCTCCTTGCTGTTCCCCAGTACCTTGAAAGCCTCTGGGGCCCGATGAGACTGCTCTGCAGGCCTGTCTGGTCATCAGCCCCCTGGGATGCTGGCAACCAGTAGCCAGACCGAAACAAAGTACCCCATGTCTAGAGCAGGGAGATCCAAGAGCACTGGGTCAGGCTATGTGCAAACCTGCTTTCCCTTGCAAGTCAACATCTGCTGAAGGCCCTTACTCAGGCTGTGCTTAATCCTGGCTGGCAGCTGTGTCATTCTTCCCCTCTCCCCAACCCCCTTTTTCCCCTGAAGAAATTTCTACTAGTTTTTTTTGTTTGGTTGGTTGGTTTTTTGGTGGTTTTTTTGTGTGTGCGGGTTTTTTAATTTTGTTTTGTTTTGTTTTGTTTGTTGTTTTTTTAAAATTGGCATTGTCTGTTTGATCCCTAGTTCCTATCCATGCCAAACAAGGCATGCATCTTACTGGAGACAGGATAGAGGACTCTTGGAGTTAATAGTTTTCTCCATTGTCTTTCAAATGTGTGCTGAGATGTCCGTAGCTGGGGGACCCATTGTGCTGCCTTCCTGCTTGTTTTTCCAACAGTCTCCAGTGAATAAAAGCAATGCAGGGCTTGTAATACACTTTCCATGACCTCTAATCTTGCTGTATGATCTATTTCAATTGCCAGGTCGAATACAGTATTCATTAGCAGTGGTTCCACCTCCAACTCATCTACTTCTCCAAAACTCAGCCGCAAGCTATCCCTGATTGGCTCCAGCTTTCCTCCCCTGTACCACCACATCCACTGCTCTCATCCATACCTTCTTCTCCCTCCTCCCTTCTTGCTGCTCTTCCAAGTCATGTGTCTTTCCCCCTTCCCCTGAGCTTTTGATCTCTGGAGCTGTTGGCACAGGGGTGTGCTGTCGGAGGGAGGTGACTGATCCTCTTGAAGGTATGCCTGCATCTTCAAGAGCACGCTTGCTGGGGACCATCCTATCTCCTCATCCCACCACAAGTGGCTCAGGGTGATGCCCCATAGTTACCAGCATTGGCAGCACAACCGGGAGCCAGAACAGTGGCTGGAGGGGACTTCAGGGAGGACAAAGCTTGTGGGTTTGCCTTCCCACCCTGGGTATGAGCTCACTCTGCTGCGTGGGCCTGATGAGATTCCCAGATGCGCAGGCACACAATGCAGCAGGGAAACCCTGTTCCCCTGCAGCTATTTCGCATGGCTTCTTTGGGAATGTTTGCCCTTCCTACCACTTTCCTGTGATGTCGGAAGCCCTCAGGTGTCCCTCAGCTAGGACAGCCACCTGGGCTTCAAGGATTAGTCACCCCCTCTTCCCATGCCTTTCTCAGGCTTCCCTTTAGCAAGGACTGGCAACAAACAGCAGGAATGAATCAGAGGCCAGGATGGCTGAGAGACCAGAACACCATCCCTGGGCATACCAGCATATGTGTCCCAGCTGCAGCACCATGGGGGACTGGGCATTACCCATCAGCGAGTGACAAGGTCTAGTGACCCCAGGGGACAGAGAAATCTTCGAGTCATCTCACTGGAAGCTGTGGTTAAAAGTCTCTTCCTAAAAGGTCTGGATTCTAGTCGTGGTCTTTTCCATCACCAAAAGGAATTCACAGAGCTTACTCTGGACAGAGCAAGGATCCATTCCTGCTCCAAGGATTTGTGCCCAGGCCAAAGATAAAACACCAGCTCCATGCTTTGGTCTTCTTGCTCTATCCATCCATCATCCAGTCTTTTGTCCTCAGGGTTTTTGTTTTTGGTTTTGTTTTTTTGGGTTTTTTTTTGTTGGTTGGTTTAGTTAGTTGGGTTTTTGGTTTTGGGTTTTGGTTTGGTTTGGTTTTTTTCTCATTTTCTTCTTCACACCAATGTGAAGACTCTGGCCTGGATGTCTGTGCCCACTTTGAAGAGCTGACAGGTTATTCCTCCTGAACTGCCAGAGTAAATGGCCGATCTCTCTGCTGCTGTCAAGGGGGCGTAGGCAGGAGGGTGTGGAGCTGGGGCACCAGCACAGCCCAAATCTCTAACCAAACTTTGTCAGTCACATCTGCTGAGAAGGCAAGTGCAGTCTTGCTCTGGGATTCCCGAGTGCTGTGCAGTTGAGACTCCCTTCAGAAAATTGGCACTGGGCTGAGCCTTATTGGGTCCGACTGCTTGCAACTCTTCTGTCTTTTTCCCACTTCCCAGAGAGACCTTGTTGTACCTCACTGTGCCACATTGCTAGGAGGCATCACGTTGCACTGGAGGCATCACAGCCACAAAAATGTGAGCTGGGAAAGAGGTTGGCAAGCAAAATTTTCTGGACTGTGTCACGCAGGGGACAAGGGGATTGGACTAAGCAGTCAGAGTGGTTGTCTTTGGATTTAGAAAAAGCAGCTGGAAATCAACCTCTCCTTCTGGAGATTGTTCAGATAGCTATTATAGAAGGGACTTACGGTTTGGTAGCGCTGTTCCTCTCTTTCCGCCTCTCTCTGCCCCTCTTCCCAGACCTCTTCACATTTCAAATCCATCACATTGTGATGCTCATTTCAAGCCCATCACATTGTAGCACTCATCATTGTCACATCTGTGGAGGCAGGAGAAAGACTCGGGGCCTCTGAGAATTAAGAATATGGCCTGGCTATGCAAAGCCTGCACAGACTAGGCTGGAGACAGCATGAGCAGGAGTTTGGATGCTTCCTTCTCCCTCTCAGGAAGGTGGTGCTGCAGTGAAATGCTACCCAAATATCTGATATTCTGATATCTTTATCAGCCTTGGCTTTACTGCCCATAATCTCACTCCTCTTTTCCGAATTGCTCCTCAGGTTACAGCTACTGATGTTCATCAATGGGATGTCGTGCAACGGGACCTGGGGACACTGGTCAGATGGTGAGGAAGGAGAGGGGGCCATGGCTGGGCTGGGCTGGGCTGCTCCTGTGGGACCAGCGGCTGTGCCACAGAGACTGTGGCAGGAGTGGGCACATGCCCAGGGGAATGGCCAAAGGGGTGGCTGTGGCTGACCCTTCTTCAGGCAGCTGAGCACCCTGGTAAGGTGCCCAAGACTCACATTATCTCTGATGAAAGGCAAACAGAAAGGGGAAAGTGAGAAGGAATTCCTCACCTGAGAGGCTTCTTATCACCTTTCCACTTCCCTTGCCCTGGAGAGATAGGGCAGCAGCTCAATGCTCTGTTGTTCCTCAGGGGGCCTCTCCTCCCCTACCCCCACCCTCATGGGGATGTGATGGGGGCTGCTGGCCCCACAGCTCACCAGGCATCCCTAGGCACATACCCATTGCTATGTCTGAACTTCTGCCCTTATCCGAGTGTCCCCCACAGCACCTTTGGGTTTTGCAGCCCTCATCCAGCACACCAGCGATCCCCTGTGGAACAGAGAGCCTCTTTGGGACTACCACAGTCTTGTGCTGGTCCTGTCACACTCTCAGCTGGGTAACCAGTGCATGCTGGCCCCAGCCACATGACGGTGATATAGTTTGCTGCAGCCTTGGTCAGCAACACATAACTGAGGCAAAGAAAGAAAACTCAGGCTCTTATCAGCCCTGCAGTGAGTCGCAGTGTACTTACATGGTGACCAAAACCAATCCAACCTTCCACAGAAGCAGGGTGGGTCAAGCTCGCTGGCTGAGGATGGGAGGAGGCAGCTGCAGGTAGTTTTAGGCCCCTGTAGCAGTGAGGTTCTCAGGGCAGGCAGAAGAGCTGAAATAGTCTGTGACATCACATTGAGGAAGAGGCAGAGATGAGGGAGACCCATGTTCCGTTCTGGCAGCAGCAGATAAAAAATGCTGGTCAATATCTTCATGAAATCTCAGGGCTCCTTCCACCTATCCCTGTAAGAAGAGCACTTGGGAAAGATTTTTTGCAGAACACCAGCTGCCAGAAATGGTGAAGTTATTGATCATCAGGTTACAGAGCTATGGCATAAAATCATGTGAATCCAATGAGTGAACAGATGGCCAGCCTGAGCAGCGATGAAATTATTTTGTAGCAGATCTGACAAGCAGCTCGATTCAGTGTTAGTGCAAGAACTGGATTTGATTTGGCAGGGAAGACAGGGTGCTTGCACGGCTTGGTAGTGCCACGTTTATTCAGCTCTCAGATTTTTGTTGTTTTGCTCGAGTTCGGGATGCATTCACAACTCGCTCAGCTCCAGTTTGATGCAGTTGTCAAAATACTGGTATCCAGTTTCCTTTTAGATGCACTAGTGTATCCTGTCTGGCCTCCAGCTGCTACTCCAGATGCGTCTTGGTCTCCAGTAAGTTCTGTGGCAGATCTGCCAACCCCCTTTATGTATCTCAGACACCCTAAGACATCTCAAATGGCTCTAAACCACTTCATTTTGGCAACAGGATCCCACGATTATGAATACATTGAAAAAAAAGTACTTATTTTTGCTAAATTTTTGTTCTTTTCTGATAGCACTTTGGGGATTTTAGGTAGCACAAGCAAACCTCTGAAGAAGTGGTTATAAGGCAATCAGAATGGAAGAGTCTGTTCAGCAGAGGGATGGGGGACAAAATCTTTGCAGAGCCAAAGTCAAAGCAGGTGCAAATATTTCCACTGTTTCCTCATGTTGGAGGTTGCAAGGACCTTTCTGTGGTACCCGAGGTCTCTCAGAGAAACGTGTCTCTAAAGGTCTTGAAAGTTTAGAAATTCCTGTGGCTGACACCTTGATTTGGAATAAAACTGATCAGGAATCATAACTTGAACCTGAAGAAGAAATCAGCTGGAGAGTGGAACTCTGACCCAAAGAAAAGCCACTAAGGCTCCTTGTAGAGCCAAGCCTGGTGAAGGTAGAGGGATATTCATAGCTGAGAACAGTCTGTTTTCAGAGCTGTCTCATTCTGGTACTGCTAAAAGAGAATGCCTGGGAAAGTCCCCTTATTTTTTCGTTGAAGAGGATATGGTGCCAATGTACAGAAGCCTGGCAGAGTGCAAGGGCAGGTTCAAGCAGGCTCAGTCAGGGGAGGTTGGGCTCTGGAGACTTTACCAGCTCCGTGCAAGCAGAGAGCTTGGCTCTCCCAGGGTCTTCTGCTGGCAGCATGCTTTGGTGGACTCCCTTCTGAAGGCAGGGTTTGGAAGAGTAGGTTTGCCTTTCCCCCTCAGTCCTTGCTCCCCTGGCTTACGGGGGAAAGATATGGAGAATGTTGGGAGGTGATAGCTTTTGAAGAAGGATCCCAAAAAAGAGAAGCCTCCTGGAGATTTACAGACATATCCAGGAGCACAGTAAGGTTCCACAGGGTCTGGGGCAAAACCCAGGTCTGTGATCTTTCCTAAATAAGGATGTCTCATAATGTAATGAGCCAGGCCTCTCTCAAGAGGTACCCAGGGGCAAACTGCTCTCACTTTGCTTTCTCCCCTGCCGCCCTGCCCACCCTCCAGCTCATCCTGGGCATGTTAAATGAATTAAAATTAAATGTATCTCTAATTTATCTCCATTCTATTCTCCCTGAAGAATGCTTGTCCCAGGGTGATCCCTCAGATAATGAGAACTGCTTTGGAAAATTAAAAAATACTTGTTACAGAAACCCCAAAACCAAATACCCTGAGATTAAGGAGGAGGCTAAAAAAACTTGGTGAATGTAAATTTGCAGAGATTAGCAGCTGTTCAAATGCAAGATGATCACCCAATGGCATATGCTTCCAGAGCATTGACTAAAGCCCCACAGAACTGTGAATAGATTAGGAAAAAATGCTGGCAATTGCTTTGACTTTGTGAGTGGTTTCATGGATATCCTCGCAGACACCCACCCCAGGCTGGTGAACCCTGTGCTACAGAAACCAGGGTGGGACTCACGACCCAGACATCTGATCGTGAAATTGGAGGAATATTTGTTACTGAAATTCCAGTGTGTTTTCCAGAGAGCAGGGATGAGGGGAAAGGAAATGACTGCCAGAATGGCTCCAGCCCCACTTCTTCAGTAAGAAGCACAAATGACCCAATGTTAACAGGCCAGGGAGGGAAGGTCTTGCTCAACAGGCATAAAAATCACTGTCACTGTGAAAGTAGCACCTCACTGGGACGATAAAGGTGATGGGATCCTGTGCAGAGGACATTCCTTCACTATGTGGCACAGCAGGAGGTCAGATACAGTAAATTACAGCACTTGTCTGGGGACTGGGACACGTAAGAGGAGACCAGGTGATGTCTGTTGTAGGTGCGGTGCTAAAGTCATTAAAGCCCTGCAAGTGCTGAGTTCAAGACTGGGAGAAAAGAATAGCCAGTTATGGGAAAAGCAGATTGCATAGGAAAGCCTTGAGCTTTCTGATGTTAGAAATTTCCCAACGAGGGTCCAGGTGCTGCCCACACAAATGCAAGCTTAACCCTGTGGAAATTGGCCAATTCCTCCCTCTCTGCGTACAGACACAAAACCTCCCCCAAGCAGGCAGCAACCCAGACCTTCTCCGACGTCCTTGCCCCTTCTATCCCCTCATCCCCTTCTGCCCTATGCCCCAGCTTCCCTTCCCCCTGCTCAGTTGTTCCAGCAGCACCCCCCGTGCTTGCTGCAGCCTTCGTGCCTGGCTCGGGTGACCTTTCCCCGGGACAATGGCTGCTATTGACTCCATGCAGGCAGGGCCAGCGAGGACATGGAGCTGCAGACGCAAAGATCCCATCACTGCAAAGAGGGTCCTGCCCAGCACAGCTGGGAGCGGGGGAGGCTGGCCTGGGAAAAAGGCTTTAGCCACGAGCCTGCCTTTCATTGCGCTTGGTGGCTCATGCGTCACACGGATGGCTCCGTGGTTAGATACGCTTCTTAGCCCGTTTAGTCCCACTGGGATGTGCCAGAACCTCAGCACCAGAAATTAAAGTCCATAACAGGACTTTTAGAGCTGGCAGTGGTGGTAAATACCTTCCAATGTGCCTACACACCATAACAGCTTTGTTAGGGAAAAAAATCATCTCAAATAGCTTCTGAATGATGGATACTTTGATTCACCAAGTCCTTTGTGGCTGGGGTACCGTGACAGGGTGGTTGTCTTTCAGTAGGCATTTTTCACACAGAGTCTTGTGGACATGGAACTAGAAGGTAGGGACCATTTTATCAACTAAACCCTACTACTGTCCCTCTCTGCAGGACTTGGGATGTCTGCTTCCCCATATCTGCCATGGGCTAACAATTCCTACCTGTCCCATCAGGGAAAATAAATGAGTCAATGCACACACAGAAATTGCAATATGGAAATTGATATCTGAATGCTGTGATGGTGATGAATATTACTATTGTTGCTGCAGTTGCTAGTGCCACACAGGACTAAAGGATCTGTTCCCTGTAACCCATGGGCCCTCCCCCAAGGCCCTTACATCTTGCCCTGCAGAAGGAGGTCAGCATCATTGCAGATTTGGGATGCAGCAAAGATGCCAATGAGGGAGAAGCCTGCTCCTTCAGCATGCTAGCTTCAATATCAAAGGGAGACAGAAGGACTCTTCTAGCCCTGCCATAAGCTAAACTTCAATCTCTTAATCCAGAAGAGGCAGGGAAACAAATACATAATATTAATATACCAGAGTCTTTATATTGGTAATTTCCATCAGTGTTAAAGGCAATGTCTCTGGAAACATGTAGAGTCAGGCAGGAACCTCAGGGCAAACCTTCAAATGAGGAAAGGCACCACATTAGAAAAATGCACTTAGTCCGGCACTGGCAGGTTTTAGAAGGTGCTCATCATCCCTGGCTAAGTCAGCATCTGGAGTGTCCCTACAGCAGCTCTCTTCCTGGGTAAAAAAGCTCTCGAGGGAAGGGGGCATCCTCTCTCCCAATCCAGTAATTTATTCCAAGCCAGTCAGCCCAGTCACCCTTCAGACCACTGGTGAACCAGCTTGTCTGGGCCCAGCAAACACCTTGCTGGCAACACCTGAAAGCTCTCACTGCCCGTTATCTGCTGCTGCCCTGGGGCGTTGCGGTTTATTGGATGAAGAAATCCCAATTCCACAACCCTACCTCTCCCTCCCCCTCTCCCTACCACCCTGGAGAGGGTGGCAAGTGTCCCCATGCACATACGTGCAGCGGGGTTTAAAGGTCCATATCAGACTGTCTTTTACCCACCAGTCACTCAGCCTGAGTTCCCACACATGTCCTTGGGAATGCACCTCCCTCAGAGCAGAGAACAGAACCTTGGATTTGCTTTACCTGCTGGGAGAGTTTCCCTGAAGAGGTGGAAGAAAAGGAGGGTTAATTCAGTGTTTCATTAACGTAACAGAAGATTGCAACCAAAACTTGTCCTATATAGGAATTGTGTATGGGAACAGGTTGAGGAGAGAGAAGACAGTGGGTTATTGCAACCCTGCTTCTTCTTCCAGACTTGCTTCCCTCAGCTGAGTCCCAGAATGGAGCAGCTCCTGTGGATTTGGCTCCAGGCTCATCAAACTCCATGTGGGCAAGGAAAAGGCAAAGCTGTGCATTGCCATCTCATATAAGAAACACAGATAGTCCCGCAGGCATGGATATGGAGACATGAGTGAGTCCATAGAGAATCTCCACGCCATTTGCACAGCATTTATTCCTGTGCAAGAAATTATATGGCAAAAATCTCCCTGCACACACTTATGTGGGCTTCTGGAGATGTGTGGAACATCTCTTGCTTAGAGATAGAGCCATAGATACATATATGCCACACAGGTGTAGGGATCCTCCCCAGCATGAAGGGATTGGGACTGAGTGGTTTTAGGATTAGTTTCCACCAATCTTAGCTTCTGCTGTTAGCAAAAGGGCTGCTGTCTCCAACCCAGCCGTGCCTTCTTCCGCTTCCTGTATATGCACAAGTGAGCAGGTGGCAGGGTGGCAAGCTGGAGCTGATCAGGCTGAAAATGATCCCAGCAAAGTGAATGAACCAGAGGGGGGAAAAAACAAAAAAAAAAAAAAGAATGCTCATCTGGAGAGAGAAGGGAGAAGGCAGGAGAGCTGCTTTCTGCATTTTCTTTCCAAGTGACTCGCGCCAATTTTGAAACCACACCCTCAGTCACAGACAGAGATGTAAATATGTCTGTTCCCAAGCAGAGCTGCGTTGTCGAGGGGACACCCCTCCTTCCCAAAAGCACCCTCTTGGCTGCCCTGTATGGCTGGGGCCAGCCATTCTGAGGGAGGAGGGCAATTTTGCTCAGGAGCTTTTGGAAAGTCTTGGGAGCAACTTTGGGAACTTTTGAGAGCAGCAGAGGTGGAAGGAGGAACCAGGGAAGGAAGGAGGAATGGGGCAAGGAAGGAAAGAGCTATTGTCACTGGAGAGGCTTTGTGCACCTGGCATTGCTGAGAGTCCAGTGGCCCTGGCAGCCCTGAAGAGAGTCCTGCAGGGAGCAAGCAAGAGGGAAGAAGGAGAGGCCAGACAGGTTGACAAGAGGGTCTGCGCCATTCCTAAGGCTGTGTTTTCTTGAGATAAGTCTGACCTATTTGCAGTCACTCCAAAGCAGCACCAGGAGCCGGCCTTTACGTCTGACTTGACCTTCTATTGTGGCTCAGACATTAAAAGGAGATTAAGGCAGTGATCAAACAACTCCCAAACTTTGAGGCATACCCAGTATGGGGCCACAGCGATGCAGAGAAGCCCAGACTTGCTGGCCACTGCCAGGTCCAAAACAGCTCATCTGGTAAGTCCTGTTCTGGACCTATGCCAAGTAGATGGACTTGGGAGTGTGGGGTGTCTGGAAGGGTCTAATTTGCAGCATATGCATCTGGTGACTGTTCATCCCCAAATCCTGTAGGACACCTCTAAAAGCAAAAGCCAACCATCATGAATGACTTGTAGTCAAGTCCAGGTCACTGTGGCAGCCAAGCATGCCAGAAGCCACAAGCATGCTATTATTTTCTGCTTAGTTAAGACAAGCCCAGATTCAGATCATAAATAACTGGGGAAAGGGAAGAGAATGAGAAGAAGGATGGCAGAAAGATACCAAAAATCCATGTTTCATGTACCCCTGGTTGGCTGCTTCAGTGGAAAGATCTCGTTGAACCTTGGAGCACAAGCCCCTTCTGAAATTGGGGAGCAGTGGGTGTGATGAATTCTGTCTCCCACTGCTCACACATATACCTGGGCAGATTGGCAAGGGCAGAAAAAAAGAGGATGTGAGCTCCTTCACTCCTTCTGGACTTTAGGGACCATGGCAGTCAGTCCTGGCAGGCACCTTTTCTCAGAAAAGTTGACAGGAGAAAAGCAATGCCTCCAGGGGATCTCTTCAAGGAAAACATGAAGGAAACACAATGTTTTGCACGTTTCAATAGAATTTTTGGGGGTGTGAATGGAAGACTCTATCCCGTTGCCGTGCCTCAGGTGGATGAATGTTCCCACTTGTGTTAGACAATCCTAACGTGGCAATCACTGTGCTCTGCTGGCATTGCCAGCACTGCTCATGGCATGGTGTGTGCAAGGGTCCCAGGCAGCCCCATCTGGACAGTGCTCAGCTATGGGGAGCTCCCAAATCCCATTCATCCTGCACGAGTTCAGGAGAGTTTCCCTGGAAAGGCACATGGCCAGTGCATGGGGAAGGACTAATATTTCGGTGCAGAAGGTAAAGACCTGCAGACTGGGCTTTACTTCAAGTCCAGCCAGAAATTGTTACAGCTGGTATTTAAAAAAAAAAAAAAAAAGTTTTGTTTTTTTAACAGCAAGAAAGCATCTTTGGATCCCAGCTGGGTCCAAGGGCCTGTGAGACGTGAGGGTATATCTGTACCATACTCCTTTATCGGGATTTTTCCATTCTCTGAGGTATCTCAACCCTCCGTCTGCCCAAGATAATGGAGAGGCAGCCAAAATGGCATTTTAAACTCTTGGCTCCCTCTACCAACAATTGGACAAAGCAAAGAGGCAGGATGGGAGAAACTGGCTTTCTGGAAACTTCTGTTAGATGGCAAAGGGTCACACCCCCTTCAATAGAGATTGGAGTAGGGGGTCATTTTACATCTGCCTTTAATGAAGAATGGTGGGAAGGGAAATTTAGCTCCGATGAGCTAATTAAATATATATATATTTCCACTCTGTTAGCAAGGAAAAAAAAAAAGCCTTTGAGCAGCTGCTAGGTCATTGTTTGAGAATTTAAAAATAAAAGTTTCTTGGCATAGGTTTCAGAGATGGAGGCAGTATCTTGCATTGTCATTCCAGGGGTTAGGGATAGCAAGTAAAAGAAGGATGAAACCAGGCAAAGATAGTTCAGCTTGACTACGTGTTGCTCAGGTGTGTCTTGGCTTTTGAGTCTCTTTGCCCTCCAGCTGGTTTAGGTAATCAACATCCTGCCCAGATGGTGAGCCTCACCAGGGACAGATTTACAGGCCCCACACCCTAAAGAGCTGGGAATATCTTGCCATGGGGATGGTTAATGTTTGGCAGTGCCCTGAGTACCTTGGTGAGGCTAAATGGCTCAAACTAGGCTCACCTGGGACCACCACTTAATTTAAGCTTCATTTAAGCTCAGGTCCAGGTGCTTAGCCTTGCCCCCAGCTGCCTAGTTTTTCTGACTGTTAGTTCCAGGTGGATTCCAAGCCCTTAGCTGGTGGTAGGTTTGTCTCCAGGATGCACCTTAGACCTGTACTGTAGCCTTGTTTCCAGCTGTCTCCTGCTGCTCCTGACTGCATCATGCCTTGTCTAAGGCTGTGACTGAATCCTGTCCCTGTCGTGCCTGGGCTGGGGTCACTTCTGGCTTGTCTTCTCTTGTGGAGCCTCCCTGTTCTTGCTGCTTCCTCACACTGGTGACAAGCCAGACCATGGTAGGAGGCCTCATCTCCAGTGGCCTTGATGCTGGTTTTTCCCTTCCCACCCTGCTGCATCCATTAGTCTGATGCTTTCTGGCAGCTGCTGCACATGGAACAGGAGACCTGAACTTTTCCATTCCCCAGTCTCCAGCACTGCCAATCCCTCCGAGCTGGAAATGGGCATTAAAATCACTCTCCACCAGCAAACAAGACCTCGTTCTCCATTACACTTCTTGAACCCCACATGCTGTTCACCCTTTCTGAGAGGGAAGCAAGGGGGGCATTCCCCTCTGCCCCAGCTGATCCAGCCCTGGTTGGCTTCTCTGCTGGCTCGCACTATGTTGGCCATGGCTGTGGCCACTGTCCCACTCCTGTGAGCACCCAGTTCTGCTCCTTCTCCTCTCCTGTCCCACCAATGGCTCTGGCATGCCTACTGTGCTGCCATTCTTAACAGACTTCCCCCAAACTCTAGGCAAAATGGAAATTAATATTATTAGTAATAAAAAAGTCTCATAATGCCCCCCAGACAGATTATGCAGCCAGGGAAAGAGAGCCAAGCATGGGGCGCCCAGCTGGCCTCAAAGGCCAGTTCCACCTGCTTGCCAACCCAGTGATCCAGCTGGGGAGGGTCAGAGGAGGCTCAAGGGAGACACTGTTCAAAGCTGAAGGAGTGTGGGAAAAGTTTTCTTTGCTTTTGAGTCAGTCCCCCAGCTCACCTGTCTGGATTCCACTGTTGGAAAGGACCTCTGCACTTCCAGACACCTCACAGATATTTTGGCAAGCTTCAGTTAGCTCCTGGTGTCCATTCTTGTGCAGAAAATGGTACTGGCCCATGCTCCCCTTTTCAATGGCACTAAGCAATGTGGTCAATATGCATGGTCTAGGCTTTTTTCCTTTCCAGGAGCAAGACAGAAAGGCTTCCCGTGCGTGCACTTAAGACATGTCTGTTGGTCAAGAGGTGTTGGCTCCCTCCTCACTGTGGTTATGGGAAGGCCTTTTTGTTTAAAAAGGAAAACAAATGAATAGATTCCCCTGACACCCAGACTTATCAGGCACAAACCCAAGGGAGTCCCTTGTTTAAACACTGGGAGTACATTACTGGATAACACCCCTCCTATCCCTTCCCTCTTGGCTTTTTTTTCAGTTGGGTTACGCATTTTTCTGCTGCTTTTTTTTTATTTCTGAGCTTCTTGCTTCTGGTGAGACCTGCTTGGGGAAAGTGAGAGAGCAGTGAGGGTCCTATAGGCCAGAGCTTCTGGGCTGGAACAGCACAGGGGGAGTGCTGCTCCAAGGACTTGCCATGGCAGAGCTGTAGGAGAGGATGCCATGAGCAGATGGAAACATATGGAGAGTGTCTGGGGCATGTCAGGGTCAGGACATGAGGAGGCTGAAGTGGGAGAGAAAGTTTCCTCTCCCCTGATCTTAGGTTTCCCTCCCTTCTCTGCACATCGAAGCTGGTGAGGGAAAAAATGGTGTGCTCTCCTCCTCCCTGCCCTACAAAAACAGAGTCTAGAGTCAAACTTGGAATTCCCCTCTGTCTCATCACTGGGGAGACAGGGTCTTGGTGGTGATCTCACCCCATCAGAAATCTCTCTGTGCACAAGGCTAAGCAAGCAATGAAGAGAGAGGCTGGGAAGGAGGAGGGGAGTTATGGCAGGAAACCAAGAACACATCAGACACTCTAAATTTAGATCTTTTTATTCAGCTTGGACAATATTCCTTGATTTCTCATTGTTCGGGAGAGGGCAGAGGGCAGGAGATCTATTGAAAGGCTTTGTCCTGAGAGATGCCACTTAGTCTGGGTATACAGGGGGTGGAGAAGCCACAGATGGTGTTGGTTTGGCATGGGCAAGAGGTGTGTGTCCTACAGCTCCAAACGGCTTTTGGTTGGGGTGGTAGGGATGGGGCACCTCTGAGCAGCCGTGGCACCTGTGAGGCAGAGCCTGGGGCTCCCCTCACCCCTGCACACCCAATGCCATTCACAGGCAAGGCAGTATAAGGAGCTGCATGGGGCCCTTCAGCGAGCGCCCGTGACCAGCGAGCGGTGCCTTTGCTTTGGGGCAGGTCCCCGTGCCAGCAGGGCGTCAGGCACAGGGCGTGCAGGACAAATACACCCCCGCTCTATACGTCTCACTGCCTTTCCGGCATTGCAGCTCAAAGTCTATTTTTAAACTCCCTCCTTTATTACACAGGCCAGCAGATAGCGGCGCCCTGCCTCCTGCCATGCCAGGCATGCTGCTCTCCCACACACCCCGGGGAGCAGGGTGAACTCCACACCGCATGGGAGGCACCCTGCCCAGAGATGGGGATGGGGTGCAGGGGGGGGCTGTGGGTGGGCATGAGCCTCCTCAGCCAGAGGCTCAGGCCACAGGGGGTGCAGGCAAGCTAGGGTGCCTGGCTGCATTTGTGCTGTTGTGGACCAGCTGCTGGTACAAGGGCGCCACAGAGTATTTTGTCCCGCTGCATTGAGGGGATGTCAGTTTTGCTCAAGGCCCACAGCTTAGGGGAGGTAAATGAGCTGAGAATTGAGTGCAGCAGCATCAAATCAAATCCAGTGTTGGCACAACCAGACAGGTGCAGACAGGAGGACCAGCTCTCACAGGTACAAAAGGTCTTTACAGCTGGAAAGCACACAGGGCTTTCCACCTTGGCTGAAGGTCTGACCCCAGCGAGGAGCATTTAGAGTGGGTTTTCCTCTGTGACGTGAGCAGCAATAGCAGGTGGTGGGGAATAGGGAGGGGAGAGCCACTTACTTTTGGTTTTCGACCCTCATCTTCATTTTGCATCATGAGTCATGTTACGTTCTGAGCTGAGTAACTGCTGGGGCTATTTTTATTTCAGCTCAGCAAGCTTCCTTCTCGCTGCTGCCACTGTCACCGTCACCACCACTCGCCGCAGACCCAGGGGCAAAGGATGGGGAGACGGTGAGTGGCAGAGGGCGAGGGCAGGGGAAGCAGTGTTTGGGGTGGTGTCAGTGGAAAGGGGGACCGCTGCCCACCTAATCAATTTGGAAACAAAAATAGTATATGCCTTTTGAAAAACAACAGATGACCTGCAATGTGTGGTGTATTCACACACACATAGGTATATATTTATTATACTGGGAAAGGGGAAGGGGGGAGGGAGAGAAATTCCTTTCGAGTGCTATTCACCAGTCTGGAAAAATAAAGAAGGAAAGCAGAACATTTTTTCCTTTCATCAAAACAGGAAAGAGAGGGGGAATGGGGTGGGGAGCAGATCCATAGACATAATGGATGGTTGCCAGTGTAAGGAAATTGTTCCCTTCTACCCTAAACTTGGGGGTTGGGGAGGGGGAGAAATATATGGTAATATGATCAGGGAAGGCTGCATCCCCTCCTTCCTACTTGATGTAGGAACGTGTATGCACATAGGAAAGTGCTGGGAAATCACTGCCCTCAGCTTTGCCTTCTCTCTTTGAATCCTGCTCGAGCTGCACGTCTGCGGAGATGTGAAATGCCTTTGCCTTCTCCTTCACCTCAAAGTGTGGGGCAGCAAGGCACAAACCATACAAGCCCTCTCCGTGTCTGCCTTTGTCTGGGACTGTGCTCTGCCCTCTGCATGCATCTGTGTGCTTGTCCCCCTTTCCCCTCCTCTCTGCCAGGTTTCTGCCAGAAATGGGTGAGATGAAGGAAGTGTTGAGGGGCTGGGGGAATCCCTTTGACAGGGAGAAATGAGCAGAGGGGGGTGGTTCCCAGAGGAAGCCTGACAGGTCCCATCAAACTCCTGCTCCCAAGGTGACACCTTCCACTTCCCCTGGAGCCACTGGCTCTGTCAGGGTTTTACTCATCCTTGGAAAGCATTTTCCCTGCCAGGGCTGGAAAGGCAAATTATGCAAGCCCCAGGTACCCTGAGGCTCTGCCTTTCTCCAGCATCAAATATAAACACCAGGCTCGCTGGCTGTCTCTGTCTCCTTCCTTTGGTCTCTCTTCTCCTTTCTTCCTTTTTCCTTCATTAGACTGAACTCAGTCATTAGGAAGTCGGGGCAGGTCCCATGTCAGCAGCCTCTGGGGCTAAGGGTGTAAACCATGGTGTAAGCTTAGTTTGACAGCTCTGTTCTGATCACTCGGCTAGGGATAAACCTCACACAACCAGGCTGGGCTACGTGGTGTGAATCCAGTGGGCCCACAGAACAGGTCTCCTGGTGAAAACTACGTGTAAAACTTACTCCATGTGCTTCATTTCAGTGTCACAGCTGCTCTGCTCCCCTCTTGACAGCTGCTGCAGCCCCACGGTGTAGGCGTAGGGATTGCTCATCGTTCTCCTGAACTCAGGGACCGGAGCAACACCTAAGTCAGATACCTTGAGTGGGCGGGCTGACTACAGGTCGGCTTTCAACACCTCCTAATTTCTTTCCATTGATTGTTTTTCAAAATAGGACTCATCATGGAGAGGCTGAGGCACCTCAGCTGTTCAGACTGAGTCTTGCTTTCCATTGTAAGCCCTGTTTTTCTTCCTGTTGTTTCACAACTCTTTCCCGTCTCTAAAAAAAATGTAATAAATAATTAAAAAAGAAGATATCACCCTTCACATCATGCCTCTGTGGATGGTGACTAGAAGATAATTTTTTCCACTAGATGAGGGGAGAGCAGCCTTGCAGCCAGGAACTGGCTATTGTCCTCGGACAAGTGTTGCTCTCCTCCCTAGTGAAAAGAAAATAACCCAGAAGAAGCTGTTCACAGGTTTTAGAGCTCTAGTGGTGGTGAAAGTGTTTTAATAAGAAACCCTGCTACAGGCTCTTAGGAAATCTGTTTCTGTTGAGGTTTGCCTGCCGAGCCATTACCAGTTAGCACAGTTGTGACCAGACCGTGTCAATTTGTGATGCTCTTGACGGGACATTTTTATGATCCAGCTGCTTCATGTAGCCTTGAAACTATCTTCCCAGTACATGCAATTGTGGTTTCAAACTCTTCTCCTGTGACATCTGGGAGACCAATAGCCCTGCAGGCCTCTAGTCCCCTCCCACAGGCCAGGTGAGGGGAAGATCCAGTCATTCCCATTAATTTTAGGGGTTTGTGGGACAAATGTCAAGCTAATTTCACAGAAGTAAGAAAATCAATGGAGTACCCACCTGGCTCAAGGCACAGCAGTTTTAAGGGCATGCACTCCTGTTGAACTCTATGCCCGTGAGACTGGCCCAGCCTTCAGTGAATCTAAAGACCTCACTTGGGAAAAATCTGTCTCTGCCTTAAAAACAGAAAGAGTAAGGAAAAGCGACTGAAGCCTGAGTGGCTAGAATATCACTTTGCTCTATTTCCAGGCAGGGTCATAGGTAGATGATTAGTCAAATTCCAAACATCCTCTTCCTTGCTGTCTGGAGGTTCAGCAGGGATTAGCTTTTTGTTTCTGATGTTGAGCTTCTAAAAACTGCCCGGTATCATCCACATAAAAACAAATAACTCTATTTCTATCCCAGCTAACATGTAATGCAGCCGGATATTTTAAAAAACCCAACCTCACACCATACATATTCCCCCCCAAAATCAGTCCCTGCAGCAGCTCTTGTTGCTACTGAGCAAGGCATTTGCAGCAGTCCCTGACAGAGAGGTTTCTGCTGAGACCTTCTTCTCTCCGGCGCCAATATCTCTCCCTGCTGAGGAGTTTGATCAGCCCTCCCACACGCAGGCTGTTCTGTCCTGGCCAGGCAGCCACTACAGCATGAGGGAGCCCCTACACAGCTTGAACCAGGTGGCATGAAGGTGGTGGAGCCACACCAGCTTATTTGAGGGCCGAGATCCTCCAAACACATTTTAGCCTTCACTGACCCCTTATGAACCTTAAACACATAATGGGGTCATAGACATTCAGGACCTAGCTGCCCCCAGCTCCCTTTACCCAGATTGAAGGGCTTCCAGAAGCTGGTTTGGCTGTCTCAAATCACCACCTTTCTCTGCCGCAGAATACCAGGGAGCCCAAGGCTACAGCATTTCTTTGGCTGGTGCCATCTGGAGTGAGGTAAGATGGACCCAGGCCCTTCTAAAACCTTTTCTTGAAGTCTCCTACAGATTTCAGAAGGAGTTTCAGCTCCAGGTAGACATTAGGGTAGCAGCTCCACCCTGCTGGGGAGTTAGAGACAAATTATAATCACTTGAAATGGCTGGTACACTTGCTGGCGGGACAGGATGGAGAATGAGGGGAATTCTAAGAGTGTCCTGAGGAATTTGGAGTGGGACAGGGCTAGCATCTAAGATAAAGGCTTCTTAAGGTGTCTAGCAGTAGAAATGTACAAAGGTATGCCTTGCATTTCAACTTCCTCCCCCTTGAGCTCCAAAACTGAGACCAAATCACTTTTGACTTGGTTTGAGGGACTTCCAGGACACACCTTATCTCTGCACTCATGCACTTCAAATGGCCCGGGCCCTGGAGCTGACATGGCTCTGACCAGCTCCTCACCTGTGTGGAAATCTGCCCCCTGTCCTTCTGGGTTAGGGCAAAGGAAGGTGGTCCCTTGTGGCCTAAGAGCACCTTGACACGCTGCATTGCTGTAGGACCTTTCATTTTGTGTCTGAGTTACCTGTCTCTGTGATGGGAAGATCAGAGGAGCTAGGCTATTTTAAGAAAGCTATGGAGGACCCCCAGTCCTCCTGGTGCCCCTGTGCTTTCTGACCAACACCCACATCCACAAGACCAAAGTCAGGTTCGGGGGTGTAGCTAGCCAGCCTGGGAGGTGTTGCAGGTGTATGCCTGCTACAGAGGAATATTTGGTGGGCTGCCTGCTGCTCAGTTCTGGTAGCTCCTCCTCACACCTGGACCCTTCGGATGGTGCGTGTGCGAGTGCTAGTGTGAGACCATGTGTTTTAGAGAGGGTTTGGCTGCATGAGACTCACAGGCACCTAGATAGTCTAAGGGAGCATGTGTGATGCTGTGAGATGAGGCCACTGGTATGCCAGTGGGTGTATGTATGTGAGAAAGGAAGAGAGAGAGGGAGAGTGAAGGAGAACACATGGATGCCCAGGGATGTGTGAATGAGACAAAATTTGCACGTAGCTGTGCATGAGAGTGACTCCAATAGAAGTGTGTGCGTAGCATAGAAAAAGCAGGGAGGATGCTTGGGATTCAGAGTGAACGCCTGCCGAGTGCCTGCGGTGCATGACAGTGCAGGAATGTATCGGTGGATATGAGCCTGCACAAAGATGGTGCAGAAACCCCTCCTGGTCGTGCCTGAAGTGCGCTTTGTGAGTGTGCAACTCCACACTGCAAGATCACTCGTATGCACATGAGAGGGCGTGTGTATGGGTGTTTTTTAAATAGGATATGACTCTTTCTTGAACTCACCTGTTAGCAGCCTTCCCCTCCCCATCCCTCTCCCCCCACAGCAAATATCTGCTTGCTTAATTTCCCTTCAGATGTTTATTACATCGTGGAGATAATCATGCAGCAAAATACCTCCGGGTGCCACGAGCAACACCAGATTGCCTTATAGGAACATGTAAATTTCTCTGGTTTCTTTTTTTTTCCCCTGCACACAAAGAGATGTAAGATATTAAAGCCATCTCTCTCCCTGAAGCTAGTGCTGTAGCAGGGCAGGGAAGGCAGCGAGTGGAGCTTAGAGAAATGGGCTCCAGACTGAAACAGCAAGAACCTGGGGCCAAAAAAAATAACAAACTACCGTGCCGGGAACTCCTCTCTTCTTATCTCTTGCCGAGGAAGCAGGAATTTATGTCCCCATTCCTCACGCGATATTAAAGCCACATTACACAGGTTACTGCAGCATTAGTAATTTTTAATTAATTTATCATTCAAATTAACACACTTTTTATTTTGTCAGCGATGAACTACTCCCTCACTAGATTTTTCGCTTGATACCCAGCCAAGAGGAGGGTGGCAAGTTATGCTCCACCCATCTCCTCTCCTTCATAAAAGGAGCAGCCCCGAGTGCCAGTTTAGTCTCTCTTGCAGCTCGCAGATTAAAATAAAACCCCATCGGCTCACTCGCCTCTCCTGCAATTTTACCTTTTCCTGCATTTTTTTGGTTTTCCTTTCTTGTTCCAAGAGAGTGCAGGAGGCAGCATCAGCGGCTCTGCTCTGAGGCTTGTCAAGGCTCAGCGCACGCACACACACACACACACACGCAACCCAGAGCGAAAACATTTGCTCTCACCTGTTTCCATACCCAAACCAAACCTCCCGTGCAAGCAAACTGCCAACACTTGGAACGAGAAGGCACCCGAGCCAGAACATAATGTAAGGCGACAAAATTGAATGTATACTAGCAACTTTCTGCGGAAAAGCAAGAGGGCAAAAGGAAGGAAAGGAGCATTTTAAGAAAAGGACACCTTAAGGAAGATTTTTTTTTTTTTGATTTTGAACCAAACTTTGGAAAAGTTTTTGGGGTTTTTTTTGTTTGTTTGGTTGGTTTGTTGTTGTTTTTTTTTTAGTTATTATTCTGTTATTATCATCTTTCTCTAAGAACACTGAGACATTGCTACCTGCATGTAAAAGCTTATATATAAATATATTTTTAAAAAGGAAGAAAACCAAGAGGAAGAATAGCATGTGGACCACCTAGCCGAAGGCACCACTGAAGCATCCCTTGCAGCGAGGGGGACGCAGAGTCTGGATGTGTATAATTCCGAGGGACTGCATTTTTTTCCCACCGGGCTTATGAGATAGCGCAGAGACAGGCGAGTCACGGAGAATTACTTCTGTCTCCCCTAACCACCACCACCACCACCTCTACGTCCTCTTCCAAGGGCTCCTACGACTCTCCCAGCGCAGCCCGGCTCGGAGGGGACATGGGAACGCGCGGCGCCCTCGATGCCTGAGGCCGGGCGGCCGCGGGGCTGTCTGCGGGAAGCGCTTCCCTGCCGGGGCTCGCCGTCCATGTGCCCGCAGGCGGCGGCGCCTGGAGTCGGGATGAATTTCGGCGTGGTCTTCGCGTTCATCCTCTCCCTGCCCCTGGCCCGCATGGAGGTGAGTCTCCGCCGCTGGCAGCGGGCGGTGCTGCCGACCTGCCAGCCCGGGATGGAGGGAGAGCCGGCGGCGGCCGCTCCCGCCCCGCAGGTGCGGCGGGTGAAGCCCGGGGGTGGCCGGGCGGGAGCGGAGCGGGCGAGGAGCCCGGGCGGGCGGCGCTTCCCTGCCCCTCTCCGAGGGAAGGACTGCGGTGGGGCGCAGGCACGACAATGACGGGCAGCGACCGCTGGAGCGGACACCCCTCTGGAGCGGGCACCTCTCTGAAGTGGGTACCCCTCTGGGGCGGGGACACCCCTCTGGAGCGGGCATCCCTCTGGAGAGGGCACCTCTCTGAAGTGGGTACCCCTCTGGAGCGGGCATCCCTCTGGAGCAGGCACCTCTCTGAAGTGGGTCCCCCTCTGGGGCGGGGACACCCCTCTGGAGCGGGCATCCCTCTGGAGAGGGCACCTCTCTGAAGTGGGTACCCCTCTGGAGCGGGCATCCCTCTGGAGCAGGCACCTCTCTGAAGTGGGTACCCCTCTGGGGCGGGGACACCCCTCTGGAGCGGGCATCCCTCTGGAGCAGGCACCTCTCTGAAGTGGGTACCCCTCTGGGGCGGGGACACCCCTCTGGAGCGGGCATCCCTCTGGAGCAGGCACCTCTCTGAAGTGGGTACCCCTCTGGGGCGGGGACACCCCTCTGGAGTGGGGGCACCCCTCTGGAATGTGCGCTCCTCTCAGAATGGGCCCTCAGGGGGCATTTCCTCTGGGAACACGTTCACCCTGTGTCGGCCCCCCGGTTGTAGGGACAGGGGAGACCAGGCTGAAGCAGCCCTTGGTTAATGTGAGAGCATGGGTGCTGCAGGGGAGTTGCAGGGACTGCGCAGCCTCCTGCCCTGCCGCGCCCAGGGCTGTCACCCTGGGGTGGGTGCTGGATGCATAGAGCCTCTCAACCCTTCTAGTGCTTTTGGCATCACTGCAGTACGCCTGCAGTGGGGGCAGAGGTCCATTTGGCACCTCAGAATAACACACAGTGTGAAACCCACCCTGGCATCACCTAAGAGCTGATGGAGAAAGGGCATGGGGCTTTGGAAGGGAACAGCATGGGTAGAAACACCAACACGGAGTGGCATGGTTATTCAGCAAGGTGTGTGCCCAGCTGGGACCATGGGAAGAGGCAGGAGATGAGTGTCTGCTCCACTTCCATGGTCACAAAAGCATCTTGTCCTGAAATCCAGAATGCTCTGATCTGGAGGAAGCCAGGCAGAGGGTGAGGGCCCGGGACTGGATTTGAATGAACACCTCATCCCTTTTCAGTTTTCCTATGTGAAAACTGAAGCCTCATTCAAAGCTGTGGTTGAGGAAAAGGATCCTCAAATCCCCAAATTGTTGGACTTACGCTGCTACGTTTCATCATCTGATCATGTAGAGATTGAGGGGATCAGAAAGCCCCTAACATTCCTACACAGCACTCGGTTCCCGCTTCAGCTCTACTCAAGGTGGCAAAACAGTGTGTTGGATCAGCAACTTGGTTGTCAGGGGCAAGAAATATCATTCCACCAAAACCTTCCTCTCTTTGCATAATTTGTCTTTTTGCCTTCCTTTTTTTTTTGAGCAGGGTGAGTGGGTGCACCTCTTGTGGGGTGGCAAGGAAGAGGTTGGGTGCGAAGCATCACGTCACCTCCCTATGGGCCCATTTTGCCCTTGCCCACACCACAAAAGGAAGCAGTTAGAGCTGTGGGCTGCCCAGTGGTTATGTTTGTTTTGGGCAGAGGATGGTATTTCCTCTCTGGATGGCTCAGATCTCTTCCTCCCATGCAGCATGAAACATCAGCCATGGCTGGCGCTGGGGAAGAGTGAAGGTGGAAGTTTCTGATCCCCGGGGGCTGTTATTTAGTGTTGTAATCATACTGAAATACTGCATAGCTCTATGACAGCCTATAAGGGTTAGAGTTTGGTAATTTTGGCGCTAGGTTTCATAGGAGGAATTGTCATTGTAAGATCGGAGAACCAAGAACATTTCTGTTTGGGTAGACGTTTCTACCTGTGGTCAGTCCCCACACCTACTCTGAGAGCAGTGTATTGCACCCTCCGCACCAAGCACACACAGCACAGCTCCTACCAAGCTGATGAACCATAGCTGTCCTCTGAATGGGGCCTGCACCTTCTCCCAGCCCTGCCAGAGAAAGTGCACCAGGAGCAGTAGCTCCGCAGTTCAGCAAAGGCCTGAGGAGGACATGGAGCCTCCTGAGTCCCTCTCCCTCTTCAATCACACCCACCTGGAGCTGGAGGGCCCTGGAGCTCTTCCAGCCAAAGGGAGTACAAGCCTCAGCGGGAATGTATTTGCCAGTTGGGAAGCAAGGATCTAAAGTGATTTGCATTTGCCCTGCGGGCTATAATAGTTGCCTTGCAACATTTACAGAGATGGGCTGAACCCATTGTGGTTGGGTTGGGGTGAAGCCCCACTGGCAAGGCTTTCTGGAATTCCCAAGGAATGAGGTGCGGCTGGGTGCTTGCTTATAACCTCGGCCCAGCTCCCGGTTGCATCTTCCTGCTGCACGGCTCCAGCATTCTTCCCTAGTCTTCCTAGCATGAGGCAGTGACAAGGACAAAGCAGTGGAAGCTGGGATGGATGACACGTCTGGGGTGAGCTCGTGGAAGGAGCCAGGCGAGTCGGTCCCTGCCTCCTTCTCTCTGTCAGCTGATGTGAAGCAGCAGGAGAGAATGACAGGGTTCCTGTGCTGGTTCCAGTGCTGCCGGTACACAAGGAGCCCTCGGGGTGGAAATGCCTCCAGCCCTTGCAGGGGAGGGATTAGGGGAGTGTGGGGGAGCAGTGGAGTCCCCCTGGAAACGGGAAAAGGTTGGGTAGGTCTGGCTGTATTTTAGGAATGTGGGCTGGATCAAACATTGTTTGATTATTTTAAGGGGGAAAAACATAAGCTGCCAACCCACACAGAAGGGGCCGATGTGATGAGGGTTGTGGCTGCTATGGGGTCTGCCGGCAGGAAGATGTTGAGGTCTCCCTGTAACCAGGAATGGTGTGGGAAGGGTGGAAACCTGTGCCAGGGGAGGGCTGGTGGCAGGTGCTGCTGGTCTTGCTCTCTGCCAGGGAATGTGGTGGAGTCTTCCCTCAGGGTCTTCGCATCAGCTTCAGAGGGAATTAAAAAAATGCTGTTTGTTTGGGGTTTTTTACCTAGCTGATCATTTGAGACCCTGCTGCCAAAATTCCTTTCCATCACTGGTGTGGAGGTGCTCAGAAAGTTCTCCTCACCTGGGCAGAGGAGAAGATAGCTGCGTGCTTCCCTACCATTCCCAAACTGGCACTGCTGCTACCCTTCTGTCCTCCCGTGGGCAGTCACACGTGGGTGTGTGTAGACACACCGGCACAGAAAAGGGAACCGGAGGAGTGCTCACCTTGGGAATATCCTTGTCTAGTTTCTTTGAGCCCTGAGGGTCTGCCTTCCCTGCTGGTTGCACAATCTTTGCTCCTTCCTCCTCTGTACCTGCTGTGCTACCAAGAGACACACCTTCAGGCAAGACTCTGAAACCCTCGCCTGAGGGAGGATCAGAGCACAGTCCTGCATATTTCCTGCATCACCTTGGCAGCAGCTGATGGCAAGGGGACCTTCCAGCATCCCTGGTGCTCAAAAGCAGAAAACTCCAGAGCAAGAGGTGGTGGGGTTAGGGAGGAGGCAGGTTTTGGGGGAGTGCCTGTGTGGGGAGCAGGGACAGGGGAATGTCTTGCTTTGAAAGGCATTGCTGCGTCTGTGTTGGTTTGCCAACACAGTGCCCAAACAATGCTGCCGGACCTCTGGGAGGGGGGAGGCAAAGCTGATGTGCCGAGAGGTCCTGGCATCACAGCCACAGCACAAGGGGCTGCCGGGCTGCTGGCTTCTGTCAGGAGTGCCGTGGTGCTTGCCCCTCAAGCTCAAGAAGGGGAGTGGATGTCCCTGCCACAGGATTGGCAAGCTGGAGGGTGCCCCTGCAGCTCAGGGGAGAGTCAGGAACCGGGGGCAGAGGGAGGGAGGGAGGGAAGAACAAACCCACTTTCTTCTAAGAATTCAGGGCCTCGCAGGAATACGAGGCCAGGCCTTGGGGCACTTGAAAGCCAGCCAAGAGTCCATTGAGACAAAAGTCTTCTTTGATCTGCCGTGCAGTTAAAAAAAGGAGATTGTTAACCTGTGTTAGACAAATAACTTCAGAGGAGCTGCAAAGCAGAGAAAGCACCAGCTTCTTGTGCTGGGCTGATGGAGATCTCACCTCGTGCTATGGCTCCTCCACCTTCTGACCCCTGGGATGAGATGGAAGTGGCTGATGCACCTCTGCTTCCCCGTGTCCCATTCCCACAAGAGCCCTGAGCCTGGGTGTGTGTGGTGCTCCGATGTCAGAGCCTCCCAGGCACAGGGCTGGGGCCAGAGTGATGGATATTCCCAGTGACAGAGCCCAAAGGGAGCAAGGACAAGGCAAGCAGCTCAGGTTGGGCTCTTAGGCCAGCTTTGGACTTGGCTATGCAATACAAGGGTAAAGTAAGGAGCTTCACAACCTTGCAGTTGTCACTGGCAGAGTTGCCTCACAAAAATCAGGGAGGAGGACAGGATTATGAGTCATGTGGGCTGGTGTTACACCATAGCCATGCCGGTAGTATCTGCAACAAGAAAAAATTGGCATCTAAAACTGCTACTGTGAGCAGGGAGTGGAGCTTATTCGTATAGGCAGTCCCCAGAAATCCTGAGGGCCTACATTTGCAATCCCTGATTCATATCTGTTCCCCTGCTCAGATAGCAAGGTGACACCTCCCAGCTTGCTTCCGAAGTCACCGAGTCTCGTAACACCTGCCCACGCTCTCCCCTAGCAAGTGCCAGAGTTTAAAATAAAGTTCCATTTCCTACACGTATTAAGTGTCAGGAAGGACCAGGGGCATCCATGCAGAGCAGCATTCGTACACAAATGCATTTGGCTGACAGGTGCAAACATTAAAAGCCTGCAATTTCACCACCCAGCACTGAGCTCTGACTGCAAGTACTGGGAATTGCAAATGATCCCTTTTCCAGTAAATGTGTGTGGTACAAGGTAGGGAAGTGCTGCAGAACCTCTCTGGTGCTGGGCTGTTGGTCCCCCTCTTCCTCACACAGCAGGAGTTGTCAGAAGGCATCTTCATTTCACAGCTATTCAGTGATCCCTGAATTATACAAGTCTCTCTCTCGCTGTGCATTCATCACTGATGCTGCTTCCCTCTCCCTCAGAGACTAAAGAAGTAATGCCTGGGGATGTAAAATCTGCTTTTTGCTGCAGGCAGACAGCCAGATCTGTGGTGAGATGTGACAGTGACAGGGACGGAGCGGGGCAGGGAGGCTCAATCTGACTCAAGCTCTCTGGGGGCATGTGGCTGCGAAGGTTTAGGGTACTAGTGCTGTGTGCTCTGCAGCTCTCCCAGGAGGTTTCTGCCCCATGACTTGGGCTGCAGCAGGATTCAAGGCACCACGTCCTAGTTTAAGTTACAGCATTAGAAGATGGTCTGGCAGGGGTGACGAGGGAGCACTCCTGTCAGTGGGTGTCCAAGGGACAGGCACATGTGAGACACTGCCAGGCTCAAGCAGTCATGCAAAAGTGGCTGCAGGTTTGGGTTAAAGCCCTTGAGGTTTAAAGCCAACATGTAGTCACCCGCCTGGAGGTTTTTCTCGACTCTGGTGGGAAGGGAAATGTTCTGCACTGAGCACAGGCAGGGAGGGAATAGCTGTTCACTAGAAGGACCACATACATGCCACCAACTGTCCATAAAAACCCACAAGAAAATCTCTGTGTTTCACAAGCACACGAGCCAACTTCTCCTCTCAGTTACAGGGATCATGTGTAGGGCTGTGGCTCAGACACCATCCAGCACCCAGCTGAAAGAGCAGCTTTTCCACTTGAGTAGCCCTGAATGAAGAGAGCTGGGAGCTAAGCAAACACTTTGGCCATGTGGTAGTTTCCTCCATCTCTTTTTCTAGTATTTCGGAAGTATGTTTTAATCAGCACTTGCTTTCCCACACTGCTCCTTTGTAGTCTTGTTAAGTGCTGTCACCGGGGCCCACTCAGAGTAAAATTCTCAAGACCTGATGGCATTGCACCTGCCCGCACAAACTCTGAATCTGGCCCATTGTCTGATGTTGCTAAACCTGCTTACTCAAGGGTTTTTGGTGCTGGTATGCAGTGACATCCAAACTCCCTTATATTTCTTGCTCCAAACCACCTCCTTAGCTTGCCACGTCCCTGCAGCCGTTGTGGTTTCACTGCGGGCTCATGTTGGAGCAGCCTCAGCTGTGAAGGTCAATCTTCCTCTCCACCCCCCACCTTTTTTTTCTTTAAAAAAGAGTATGCAAATGATTTATATTATTGGGCCTCTGTGGTTTGAAAACACACGCGCACGCACACGCACATACACACGATAACTGACAAAGCCCGTGAGGGAGTTTCATAACAGAGGGAAATATTGGGAAGGTTTTATCTGATAGTGTAAGGGAAGTCTGTTAAAACGCCTTTACTGCAGGCAGCAGGAATGAGAAGCCACCTGGAGAAGTCATACAGCACCGGAGAAGGAAGCCTTGCTGGCTGCTTGCATAGTGTTCAGGGCTCTGCTGCACAGCCTGGGTATTTTTTGGCTTTTTTAGTCTCCTGACAGCTTTGTGAGAGGCAGTAAGTGGGACTCTCTTGCTTTTGCTTAGGTTTTAGGCTCATGTCTTCATGAGGCATAAAGCCCTCAAGGTTTAAAAGCCAATGCAATACAACGCATGCCTGTGTTTTGCTGGTTCTGTTGTGCCTCCCCCGTGCTTTATTACCCCCGTCCCTCTCCATGACACAGGCAGTATTTGCAGATCACCTCTCTAATGGTTGTTTCTCCCTTTCTTTTATTTTTTTCATCTGGCAGGGGGACCCCATACCCGAAGACATTTATGAGATTTTGGGTGGCAGCTCAGTGCGCTCCATCAGTGACCTCCAGCGTGCCCTGCGGATAGACTCCGTAGGTAAATCTCCTCTTCACCAAACACTCCTCTATTTTTTATTAAGTCTTTTTGGGGTTGGGAGGGGATATTCTGTTTTCCATCAGGCATACTATCAACAGACATCACTATAAGTATGGGAAGCATTCAGGAGCCAAGACCTGACTATTTACACACCTAGTGCCCTTGAAACTTGTGGGAGTTAAAGGCAAGTAGATGCCTTTTTAAGTCTCCTCTTAATTGTCTGGTCTCATGACACTGTCTACCAAAAATGACAGGAGGTGGGCAAGGAACCGAGGTCATCACTTTTCACCCAGGAGGGCTTAAGGATCAGTTTAGGATGTGGCAAAATGGGAGATGGAAATAGGGTTACGGAGAAGGAAAGGGCTGAGTGGGTTTTCAAGTTTAGCATCTGCCAAAAGCTGCGGGCTCCCAGAGGTTCTTCTGATGAGAGCATCAGAGCACGTGCCCATGGGTGCGATACAGAGCAGGGGCTGAGGCAGGGTAGCATCCTTTCACCTCTTGCCCGCAGATAAGAGCCCCGGGGGCTGCAGTGCCTCGGGGTCACTTGGCCAGGGCTGAGCACTGTGAGCAGCAGGAGCAGCAAAGCGTGGAGGGGTCGGCACGTGTGGGAACTGGAGCACGCGCCACGGCGGCTGGGCTGGCCCAGGAATTTATTTATAAATGGTCTCTTCAGAGCAAATTCCTTTCTATTCTAACCCTGCTCCCGCCCGTCGTCCCCCAGCCCCCCCAGCTCGCCTTCTCTCTCGTGTTTTGTCTGTTTGGAGCTTTGTAATCCTTGCCGAGACACTATCTACGGGGGAACAGAATTTCCTGCTTTTGTTTCCTATGCCAGTCCAACCACTGGCGCAGTCTCAAAAGCATTCCCGCTGCCTTTCAAAACGGCCCTGGAGGGGCAGGGGGGAAAGCGAGGGGGAGGGCACCAGCTGTGCTCAGCTATTGTTTGTCTTAGAAAGAGGCGACGAGGCTCCCCACCACTGCCAGGGCCACTCCCTGCCCTCACCAATTCCCTCCTCCTTGTCCACGAGCCACACAATGGGGCAACTTCCAAAATTAGCTGTGCTGGATTGTCCCAGGCTGGTCCCCCCCGCCCCAACTCTCTTTAGTGTTGACCTGGAGTGTAGGAGGACAACCTAGAGGAGAGAGGGACATGGTTTTCTGTAGGAGAGTCAACAGTCAGGCAACAGTCATTGCTATTTTTTTCTGCCCTGTTTCTGTCCTCTCATCAACTCAACCTGTGCTCCAAAGGCAGACCCCCATCCTCATTTGATAACATGCCAGGTGGCACAGGGTGGAGGGGTGGGGAAGGAGCAGCTGAGAAGATGTGTGCAGTCTGTCATGGCCTGGTGTCTAAGGGATAGACATATCTCTGTTGTAGTTATTAACCACCCTCAGGATGAAGAAATAAAATTGGCTTCTCTTGTTGGCTCCAGAAGCCCAGGGATATGTGAGAAGACTGCAGAGCTTTGAGTCTTTACTGGTTTCACTGCAGGTCCCTGATGGGAAAGGCTGGTCAGGGAAAGAAAAAGTGGTGCTGTGAAGCAGTTTCTTTGTTCCTCTCCATGGCTCTCATCTGCCCCTAGATACTGACCAAATGACACTGACATTTGTTTGCCCCATGTGGAATTAGAGTATTTGTGAATAAGTAGGTTAGCAAAATAATCCCAAAGTTGCTGGAGCTATTCCGTGCTGTCCATGCACCCTCTATGTGTCACAGTGTGTCGGGTTTGCTAAGCTCCACACACAGCTGCTTCCCTCCACTGACTGCACAAGGAGCCAGAACAAGGCAGCTCTAGGAGGCAGATGAGCTGAGACAGTGCTCTCCTGACCTTAGGCTCTACTGTAAACCCCACAACAAAAGTATGTAGAGTGGCTGCCTGCAAAGCAGGTGTGCCCATCTAAGCTAGTCATCCAGGCATCTTCTCTAGCCTCAAAAGAACTGCAGACCCTCCTGGAGCATGACCCACCAGTTCTCCTTTTGGGTGTCTGCCTCAGAGCGAGACAAATGGGGCCTAGAATTGATCACACCTTTCCAGCTGCTTTAAAGGGTGTCTGTGTGTGTCCCCCTCGTGTGCAGACACTGACTGCTCAGGCACATGATTCCTGCCTCTGTGCACCAAACACTTCAGCAACTGCTTCAGAGCTGAGCAAAGTCTCTGCTCTCCCTTATAAGAGGGCTGCACTTGGGCAGGGCTGAGGAAGAGAAATGTGACATGATAGGTAAGGGAAGTCTGCTCCACCACACATCTGATAAACAGAGATCTTCCACTGGCCCCAAATTCCCTTTAAGAAAATTGCTCCCTTGATGCTGACGTCCATTCAGTTTCCTTCAGCTGCTAAAGCAGGTCAGAGAAGGAAAGAGCTGTGGCTGGGTGGGAGCTATCTTCCAGTGCAGCCATTGTCCAGAGCTCAGGAGGGGCTGTGTGTTGGAGTGCTCCATGGGGATTATGGGCATTTCTCTATTCAGCACTTCCTATGGGAAAAAGCAGTGGGGTGGGAGGGAACTGCTCAGGGCTGGCCTCAATGCTATCAGTCTTCCTCTCCCATCGCTGACTGAACCACCTCCAGATCCTGCCACTTACCTAAAAGCAGTGTAGAGGAAAAGTAATTTTAACTCTATTTTTGCTGTTCTTCTGTCATAAAACTTCTCTAACCTAGAGCAGCTGAGGTGTGGTGGGGGAGAGGAAGCAAACATCCCACCTTCCACTCATCATCTTCTTCACCTGCCCTCTCACCTCCCAACTCTCCCAGTCCCAAGCCACCTCAGCAAGGCACCACAGTGTTACATATCAAATGTTCTGCTTGTCCCATTTGGTCTTTGATCCTCCTTGCTGAATCCCAGTCTCATCTGGCTGTTCTGAATCCTTCTGCTACTCCACTCTGACACCAAAAAAAACCCCTGACATGGGCATTATCATTCTTGAGCTGGAGTTTTCCTTTCCCAGACCCAACTGGGACCCCTCTTTCTCAATACACTTGTTGCTTTGAACTGCCCAGTCTGATCTAAGAGGAAACCTGGAGTGTCTGTACCCCAGGACAGCTGTAACCTTGCGGATGGATTTTTACACCTGGTGTGATGTACTGGGGCTGTGGCTTATCCCAAGTCCCTGCACTTTGCCTGATGATCTGCCTACTGTCTTCTCCTGCCTGTACATGGTGCTATTAGGTCATGTCTTTTCCTCTGCAGAGCAGGATACCTTGAGCCTGAACCTGAATGCATCTCAGCCAGGTCAAACCCCTGTGGCCCTGTCTCGAGAGCGACGAAGCCTAGGTGAGTCGGTGGTGTTGCACCTTGTGATTGTTGGGGCACTCACCTGAGCAGCTGTGGGTGGGTCCAGATGAATGTCTGAGGTACAGATATGGGGACAGAGGTTATATGTGAGTGTGTATGTTTAAACAGATGAGAAGGAGGGTCTGGGCCTCGAGTAAGAGCTGGGTGTTACACCCTGGGAGGGCAGGAGAGGGAGTCTGGAGCTCTGCAAGCTGCTCTGCTTTAAATCCCGATGGATCTGGTTTGCTCTAAAGAGTCGTCTCCTGCCTAGGACTCTGCTGCTGCAGTGAGAAGCATCACTGGACTGGGGCCTCCTCCACAGGGCGTGGCTCTGTACTGCGAGGAAGCTGGAGGGGTGGGAGAATAAAGAACGTATGTGTGCATGTGAGAGAGAGAGGTGTGGGGTCTTTCTCTTCCAGCAGAGGTTGGTAACATCTGCAAAGCCCATTTCATCCCCTGTTCTTCTCTTGGCCCTCCACAGATGCTCTGGCAGCAGCAGAGACAGCTGTCCTTGCAGAGTGCAAGACGCGAGAGGTGGTCTTTGAGATCTCCCGCAACATGGTGGACAGCACCAACGCCAACTTTGTGGTGTGGCCACCCTGCGTGGAGGTGCAGCGCTGCTCCGGGTGCTGCAACAACCGCAACGTGCAGTGTCGCCCCACACAGATCCGTGTCCGGCACGTCCAGGTAAGGGAGACACCTCCCACTGCTCCCTGCTCCTACCACCCACCTCCGTGCCAGTGCCCCAAAACCAAGCCCACGGCGGGTCTCAGGTGCTCAGCTCACACAGCTGCCTGGCCACGCAGCACTTCAGTCACTGGCATGGGTCACGTCTGTGCCGGCTGCTGGGAGGGGTGGTGCTGTCCAGCAGCTGGGGACTGTCACCATGCAGAGCTACAGGGCACCATCCCCAGCTGCAGCTCCAGCCACAGCCCTCCCTGTGGCTCGAGGTGGCCTTATTTGCTGCGTTAGAGCAGAAACAGGGCACTCTCATTGCAGGAACTGTTTCTGATGCAGAAAGAGGAGGGTTTGCAGTGTCAGTCTCCATCCCCCCACTGCTGCTGCAGCTGCTTTCCAAGACACTCACTGGAGCAGCTTCTCTTTCTCAGCCCACAGCTACCTCCTGACCTGCTCCAGCAGCCAGCAGACACCTGATGGCTAACCTCTTGCTCTGATCCTCCCCTCACAGCTACCAGTGATCTCCTCACAGCTTCCTCCCAGACAGCTTGTTTAAAAATAATACTCATCCCATACTAATCCTCTGCCTGAGCCGTAAGAGACTCCCCCAGGCAGGCGGCAGAGGTTGGCTGGGAGAGATTGTATTCACACAGCCCTTTTCATCAGGAAATTCCTTTCTCAGAAAAGCCAGGCTGAATGAGGGAAAAATGGGGGGGAGCAGGAGTTGTTTTTCTGGAAAAAAACAAGTGAGAGGTCAAAAGCCAGCCTGAAAAAGTGACCTGGAAATGGTTTCTTTGAGGACAGAGGTCTCTCTATTGTTTGGCTGGAAGTGTTTGTCTAGTGAGCAGCATGTGGTCTGAAGTGTGTGGAGTGGGCTTTCAAGGAAAGATAAACAGCCTGGCTGCCTCAGTGCTGGCTGAGGGATGCTGCTGGGGGCAGTGGGTTTAGAGGAATTCCATCCCAGACGCACGGCACAGGGAGTATTTATAGCTTGTGGAGCACTTCAGGGACCGCAGCCTTGCTAGATAAGCTGAGTGGGGTCAGGCTTGGCCACTGCTGGAGTGGGAGGACCCCCTGGAAATCTTGTGCCCTGTGGCGAGATGTGGAGCCCTGTGTCTTCCCTCTGAGTCAGCACTGGTGGAGAGTCCGAGGGAATTTCCAGAGCACTGCCTTTCCCATGAAACACAGAGCTCAGGGCTTCATCCCTGTGAGTTATTAAAGAGCATGAGACAATTTCAGACAGGCCTCAGCAGAACTTGTGAAGCTGTATTAGCTTGCACTGGGCCTCAGTTTTTCTCCTTTTTCCCTTCCTGTTTTTTCCTGTGGGAATTAGTTCTGGTTGCCTCCAGGTCTCTGCCATCACATCTGTCAGAAACAGGCTAGCATGTTGTGCATGCTCCATGTTTCTGTCTGTGATCAGTAGGGCATCCTGCTTAAGCAGCAGCAATAGTTAGGAATGGGGGAACTAACCAGAGGCATCCAAACTTGCCTGGTCTAGGGCTGCACTGCCGGTGTGTTCAGGATTATCTCCTGTACATGCTGCCCCTGAATTTGAACCATGCCACATAAGCTCCCTTCTGATCCTTTAGGAAGAAAGCCAGTACTGAAGTGCACTGACACATTATTTCTACAGAGTGGGAGCTGCAACTATATGAATCTTTTGCTTGCTTCTCTCTTCCAAATAGGTGTACAAGATTGAATTTGTCCAGAAGAAGCCAAAATTCAAAAAAGTCATTGTGCCTTTGGAGGACCACGTACAGTGTCGGTGTGAAGCCGTGTCCCGACCACCCCCCAGGAACATCCGTCCGGGGTCGCGTGAACAGAGACGTAAGGACCTTGGCATGAGCAGAATGGAGGGAGGCAAGGAGAGGGGAGCCTGTGGAGAGAGGGAAGAGCCCTCCACTAGTTTCAATCTGCTTAGCACCAGTGAATCCCACAGGCCTTTGCTGGTTTATACCAGCCAAGGGATCTTTCCCAGGATATCTGCCTGCCAGAAAGGGACTGGAACAGAAAGGGGAAGTGAAAGAGGGGAAGGTGAGAGGTGAGGGGAAGGGCATGGTGGGAAAAGGGAGAGGACAGAGACTGTGGAGAACAGAGGACAAGGGACAGAAGAACAGAAGGAGGCCTTGTGGCCCTCCTGTTGCAGAGCTCTCTGTTGACAGTGTGTGGAGAAAGGCATTTCAACGCGAGCCGCCTGCCCGTCGCTGTACAGACACTCTCCCCTCTGTTTTGGCAGGCTTGTCGCCGTTGTTCACCACAGCCACGGTCTCACAGAGGCAGCGAGTGCGCCGGCCGCCGGCACAGAAGAGGAAACATAAGAAGTACAAGCATGTCAACGATAAGAAAGTGCTGAAAGAAATCCTCGTAGCATAGAAGTGCTGGCAGGGGAGAGAGAGCACAAGGCAGGTAACAGCAGTCTGCTTTTCCAGTCGGGATAGATGTCCTCCTGGGATGTGGCATCTTGGACCCTTCCCACAGCACTGGCCACTCATTCAGTGTGGGGCTACTGCAGGATAAAACCTGGCTGAAGGAGCGGGAACTAACTACAAAGTTAGAAAGATCAAGCCATCCTTGATCCAGCTATCCTTGCTCTCGGGCCCTGCCCTCTCCTTTTTCTGCCTCCCTTACAGGCAGAGAACAAGTCTGACTCCTCGCTACAGCTAAATCCCCTCAGGGCCCATGTAATTCATCTCTTCTGTGGAGCAACTCCTGTCCTCCTTTCTCTATTGATTCTACATTGAAAGCAGAGAATTAATGTTGCTCTGGGGATCCCTTTTCCTTTTATTTCATTACTTGAGTTGGCAGAAAGACTGAAAAGCAGCAACACTTTCGGTTCATCATTCTCCTAGCGGGAAACCCATGTGCCTAAGAAAGGTCATAGCAGGGGAAAGGAGAACTGGAATCTCTGGCAAGAGATCTGGACTTTGTCAGGCCAGGGTCTGATTCTTCTCTCTATGACTTGTGTAAACAGGAGTAGTTCCCTCATCATCAGAAGAATTTCACTGGTACAAGGGGACGGAGAATAAACCCTGGTTCCCCATGAGAGGGAAAGGTACAGAAAAGAGAGTAGTCAGAGCACAGATCAGGGGGAGCTGAGTTTAGAGAGACATGACAGCTTAACAGGGAGAGTCCTGGCCCGTGGCTCAGCAGTTCCAGCTCTGTTGCAGGCCTTTGAATGAGCCCAGGTGACCCACTTCACTTTCACTTTGCCTCACCTTGGGAGGGGAGATGGTGGGCTTCTGTGTGGCATTTTGGGAGCTGTGGACAAGGGGCACCAGGCAGTGTCTTGGGATTGGGTTCCCACGCTTAGCACTATGAGGGCTCTGATTATCCCAGGATTCTCCTGACCAGCCTGAAGTTCCCAGGATAGAAATTATGCAAACCCAAGCAATTCAGGGTAAAAAATAGAGAAGGTCAAAAGTCCTCCCAGGCTTCTAATCTGGCACTTTGACACAAACATTTCCAGAGAAGAAAAGGAAATAGAGGGGTAGTTGCAGGGGAAAAGGGTTACATATTCTAATGCTCTCTCTGGTTTTGTTTCACTTACAGGTTTATTTAATATATTTGCTGTATTGCCCCCATGGGGTCGTTGGAGTGATAACTTCTCCTCCCTGTCCATCTGCCTCGACGTCTGATTCAGACGGCAATTGGTGCTTCCCTTTCCATCAGTGGACCTTCTCCCACCAAAGCCTCCCTTCTTTCATTTATTAGCATAATTTGAAAGTTTTACACACACACACACAAAAAAAAAAAAAAGGACCAAGATGACCTATATATATACATATATATATATATGTGTATGAGAAAAGAACAAAGTAAAAATAAAACCATGAATGCCAAACAGCCACAACTTGTGATGAGGACAGGACAATGCCTTCCCTGCTACAGAGGACAGGATGGAAAATGTGAAAAGGAAAATGGGTCCAATTTCTTCTGAGGGAAGAAGAAGAAGAAGAACAGATGGACAGAGGGCAGAAGGGGAACATTCTCCCTTTCTCTCATGCTTCTGGTAAGGCTGGGGGGCCCAGCTGAGTGCAAGTCACACTTGCACTGGACCTGTTTTGGAAACAGGCATATCTCAGATTGCGAGTGGCAACCAATGATGGAAAATGCACTAAGGACTTCTATGACCCTACCTGGACAGATATATATTTTTAATGTGCGTGTGTATATTTTATTTTAAAAACGAAAAACCAAAACCACTAAGATATACAACATCTCGGGGAACAGGACAAACAAGCAAAGAAACAAAACAAAGAAACCAAATGCATTTCCCCACTCCCTGTCCCCTCCTGCTCCTGGTGCTGACTGGAAGGTGTTTGGATTGTGGGGAAGGAGCACACGGTGGCAGAATTGTCTCCACACCCCTGGCCCCTGCCAAGGGGAGCCATCTTTGCACATGCTTGTGGAGAATTCAACTTTCTAGGCTCGGACTCAAATTGTTTTTTAAATTTGCTCTGTATGTGTGCACGTGTATACGTGTGTGTGTGTGTGTGTATCTATATATACGTGTGTGTGCGTGCGTGTGTGTGTATGTGTATTTATACATGCATATATAAATATATATATATATAAATATGTTCTTAAATGGATTTCATTCCCCAGTGGCAGGAAGCTGAGAGGCACGTGCATGCATTGGTTTCACTGGTCTGGCAGAAAAGCACACTGTTACTGCAACGTGCCTTCAAGGCCCAGGATGGGGCAGGCAGAGGCATCATCTGATCTCTCTCCCTCCTTGCCTTTTTCTCTCACTCTGCACCACCAACCCCCCCAGCACAACTTCCTTGCAGGAGGTGAAGTAGCACCACAACAAGACCAAGGACAGCCAAACTTAGAAGCATGACTTAATCTCAATGAGCTGTCCTTGCCTGCTCTGTGGTCCTGAAAGCAGAATCATGTCATTCCCACGAGGCTTTTAACCCCTTCCTGGGTGTCCTGCACACCATGCCTCTACTGATCTGTCCCTGTCAATGTCCCTACATCTCCCATCATTTTCCTCTCATTTTTCCTCTCAAATTCCTTCTTGGTCTCTTTGCCCATTTGATGTTCTCCAACCCCCCTAGCTTGGAAGTTGATCTAAGATGTGGGCAGCTTTCTGTAGGTATAGAGAAAGAAATGAGGGTGGTCTTTGCACTGGGCAGCAGCCATCTGAGACAGAAGTGAGCTCTTCTAAGTGAGGAGGACTTGGAAAACAACTGGAGGGTCAGTTGTAGAGTTCCTCCTGGGCCAGTGCCTATCTCCCAGGAGGGAGGAGGACTGTGTGGGGAAGGGCTGTTTCTGCACACCTAATACTCAGTCACCATTAGCAGAAATGTTAGGTATAATGGGAATTTCCAGCATCACCTCGGAGTCACAGTCTCAGATTTTGGTGTACTGGGTGCTGCAGTTACACATGAAGAAAATGCCTGCCCAGAGTGATTGCAGCAGCCCCACCGCTGCTCCTGCCTCCAGCTGCTTCTCCCCTCATACACACACACACCCCTGTTGAAGGGCAAAGCCCTGGAGGGAGATGGAGGAAGAAGCCAAAGACACAACCTGGGAGCTGTTACAAGCTGGGGAGGGAACCAGTCCTCACCTCCTGCAAGCCCAGAGCACTTCTCATGCCACTGCCAAGGTGGCACATTTCTATCTCCCTCTATCCCCAAGCCCTCAAGTCTTAAGACACTTTGTTTTCCTGTTTCACAATTGTTTCTTTTGGTTTGTAAAGATGTTTTATTTTATTTTAATTTTTTTGCCTTTTTTTAATGTAAGATTAATTTATACTCAGTACTGTATTTAAAGTTGTAAAAAAAAAAAAAAAAAAGAAAAAAAAAAAAAAAAAAGGAAGCCACATCTCAAACAGCATTTTCTCTTTCTTTTGTGACCTCAATGAAAAGCAGAGGCTAGACCAGCTCACTTCAGGCCACAGCAGGTTTCCCAGGGCCTCCAGTTTCCTTTCCAGGACACTTGCTCTGAAATTGCAGAGAGAAGCGACCAAAGCTGGGAAAGTCCTGAGAGCCCACACACAGCCCTGCCTACCATGGCCAGCTGTGCTGTGTTCCTCCTTCCTCACTTGGGCTGCTTTGAAAAGACTCAGGCACTGGCAATTTTGTCCTGAAGAAGTTCCCTTCTCCTTAGCTGCTCTGCTCAGACACCTGGCCAGAATTTCCCTGTGCTTTCATCCTATCTCCGGATTCCTCTGCTTTGAAGGGCTTGGGACCGCCAGCTCTGTTTACACTCCCCAAAGCTGTACAAACAGTCAGCCCCTTCCCTCCTTAGTCACATCGTCTAGACAACAGCAGTCCTTCCCTCAGTGGGTCGGAAAGGCCACTGCGTTTCCCTTTCCTCCCAGCACTGGAGGATCGTACCTGGCACTTGGGTGCAAAGCTGGGGGAAAAGAAGGCAGCTGCTGCCTCGTGCTTCAGTTTTGGGATCCCATCAGCACTCGCACAGTCCATGGCTCAGCTATGGGGAACATAGACCCAAGTGGGAACTTGTGCTGAAAAGGTGAACCCAGGGACCTCAGTGTGTAGGAGTGCTCCAGGTTCTCCTTAAAGGACAAGGCTGGCATTCCCAAGTGTGCCATTTTGGGATGATGACATGTTTTCCCTGATCCTCTGAAGGGAGCTGGAATAGGAGTGAGCTCTATCTGCCCCCCAAGGATGGAAAGCACAGGCAAAATCACAATGAGGACAGTAATCACATCCCCACTCTGATTTCCTTAGGCTAATCCAGTGAAAAAAGACTTTTGGAGTGAGATTTCTTTGGGCTTGAGGGACTTCCAGAAGGGAATTTGGGGAGCAAAGTGCAAAGAGATGTATAAGGCACAGGGAGCATGGGTCCATCATTGTGTACCAGGAGCGGGAGGAAGGAACTGGCACCCCAGGGGTCCAGCACACCACCTGGCCACGGCAGTCCCCGTGCAACCCAATCCACAAGCTCACACCTCTGCTTTAAACAGCTCAGAACACATTGGTGCTGAAAGATGCCGTGGGCCTGGCTGCCTGGAGCCAACACCTCCGCAGGGCCCCGTGCCACACGCAGCAGCTGCTCCCTCACGTGCAAGGTTGGGTTTCTGCAGTGTCCTGGAAAGGCCAGGGAAGCACAGGTCAGTGTGGGGAATGGGAAGGAGGGCACCTGCACTGCTTCTCAAGGCTGGTGGAGCAGGTGGTTTGCATCTACCCTGCAAAGCTAAGCATGGGAAATAAATCCTAGGAGGACTGCAGCACGTTGCCAGAAAGCATCTCCATGCAGGGATGACAGGTTGGTGCACTCAGTGCTACAGGTGATCTCAGAGGTGCTGGGGAGTCTTGGAAACTCTGCTTGATTTAATTGCTTCACTGCTACTTTACCTAAAGCCCCAGCCTCGGGATATGTCATTCAACAGGAGGTTCATCTTTTGATGGAGGAAATGCATCCGGCCTTCCAGGCAATGGAGAGAGGCTTCAGCAATAGGTCCTGCTGTAGTAACATGGCTCCCAAAAGCAGCAGACAGAGGGGAGAGCAAGGCCATGGGCTATTCAGGCATAAAATGCAACCCCCTGAGTTTTAAAGCCAGACTTTGTGGGTTTTCAGCATTAACAGTTTGCAATACCAAAGCTGTTGCCTGGCTAAAGGCAGTGAAAAATCGGTTTGCAAGAGTTTCCTCACTAGGCTTGGGAAAACTCTTGACTGCTTGTTTTATTGGTGCTCAGGAACACAATGGCTTAAGCTCAACCCCAAGTCTGGCTGTGGGTCCAAGCAAGAGCCTTCTCCAGCCCCACCACGTGGAATGAAGCCCACACAAACACTCTTATCCCTGTGCACAGCTCGTGCCTCCCTCACATAAGCTGTGCCCTCTCCACAATGGCCACCCTGTCCTGCTGCCCAACCTGCCCACACTCCAGACACAGGTGGAGAGGGCTCCGTGGAAATCACTGCCATCCTTCTTTATGCCAGGGTGGAACAGGGATGTGTTGGAGGGTGGCCTCATCTCACTGTTCACACACAAATATCTGGTGAGCCCTGGGGGCAGAGAAGCCAACTGTGCCAAGGGAAAAGCAGATACAAAGAAGGAGGAAAATATGAATAATTAAAAGTTATTTCAGGGGAAAAAAAAGAAACCCCACAACAAAAGCCCGTGTCCAGAGCATGCAGCTGTTTCCCACTCAACTTCACACAGCCCATGACCAAATGGTGCTGCCCCTCCCTGAACTGTGATCTGCCTGTGACCAAGTGAACTTGCAGCAGGCTTGGGAATTTCCCATCTTAAAAGACACTGTGAGGAAGCCAGGCAGCTTCAGCTGTTTGTGGATTTCTTCACAGGGTTAAAGGGATAATAGAGTCCCCCAAATATTAAGTGCTAAGAGTGTGTGAACTGGAGGGAACCCCAAACGGTGGAGTGTCCCTGCAGGAAGTGCAGACACTGAGTTAATACAAGGAATTAACAGTCACAGCAGTGGGTCCGTGGGGCTCTTGGCAGAAGAGTCAGGAGGGCAAAGATACCAAAATATAAAATGATGGCAGGGATCACCTACCATTTTTCCTGCCCTAGCCAGGCAGAGACCAAATGGGATTCTCTGGCATGATGGACTGCCTTGGATTCACAGTAAAAGCAGCTCTAAGGGAAATAACCCCCCTTTTACATTACTTTTTTATTACTATCTCAATAAAGCTGTTTGCAAGGGATTAAACAGCAACCCAAACACAGCAGGGTCCTGGGCAGCAGGGAGGTTTGTGGTTTGACAGTTGATACACATTTCAAAATGTTTTCTGTGAGGTTTTTTTTTTTTTTGCACATGCTGCAAAAATTCCATGGATGCTGCAGAAATGCCAGGCAAGCAGGTCAGCAGTAGGTCTTGTCCCAGCAGCTTTAGAAACTCCCAAGTTCCCAAATGCCCTGACCTTTGGCCATGGCTACTTCTGGCCAATGCAGTTGGTGAAGGCAAACTCTGGCCCCCAAGCCCAGGCCCTGCTCACCCATTTTCTGCATGAAAAGAAACTATTTTTCAGTAGGAATCTCAGCACAGAGCCAGGGAAGAGCAGCAGAGATGATGTCAGCTATTGTCAGTCTCTTCAGCGCAGAGCTGGCTGTGAGTGATGACATCAGAGGCAAAAGTAAATGAGGTCATCACAGGAAAAGTAGTGATGACTGAACAAAGGTGTGCTCCCAGAAAGAAGCCTTTCCTCACCCCTGCATGCCTAGTGGTAGCCCAGGGCACCCAGGAGGGCTCTGGATGTCCCGTAGATGATCTTCTCCTGCAGCGACACTGGATGTTGACCCATGCGGGTCTGGTACACAGATCGCCCAGTTTGCATGCATGGGGTCACATGTGAATCACACCACACACCCAGACAAGTGCTTTGACTGCCCAAATTGGGCAGGCGGCTGTAAGAAGGCACTCTGCAGTGCACATGGCACGCGGGATGTTCTCTTTCTCCTCCAGTGGGCAGGGGCTGGGGATCCCTGAGCACAGGCAGGACTGCACAGGGGCAGCAGAGCTCAGCCAGGTGTATGCAGACAGGTGTAGAGGAAGACCAGGGGATGTCCACCTCCATGAAGGGGATTTCAGCACTCCCCATGCTTTGGCTGGGGGTGCCAGCAGGTTCTGTGGATATTGGCAATTTGGGAGGGTGCTTGGAAAAGCTGACATTTGGGCATGCTGGGGTGTTAGTTGCTCCCAGAAAGGAGGGTAGGGGGGTTTGCCGTGACTCTGCATACACTGGCTTAATGTCTGTGAGAAAAATCTGGGAAGTTCCGGAATCTCTGCAGGGTGCCTACAATGCCTGGGCAATGCCTCCTGGGCATCTCTCATGCTGGGAGGGTGGGCTGTGCAAAGGGGCCTGTGCCTTTAAAATCTGCAGAGGTATTATTTAGGTGGAAAAAATGTTTCACCATGACCATGGATATTGTTTGTATTTCAGTAACTGACCGAGGAGAGACACAGAGAGAGAGAGAGAGAGAGAGAGAGAGAAAAGACTTTCCTCCCTCGGACAGGTTCAGGAATTTTTTCCATTAATTAAGAAGAAAAACAAAATGCTTGCACTGGGAGGGGGATGGGAGGAAAAGGGGGTCTCCCTGGTGTCCCATAAACCTAGTAGCCATGGACAAAACACCACAATCACAGCACAGCCTTGCCCTGGAAATTTTGAGGCAGTGCTGGCCAGTGGAGCACACCTCTTGCTCGCAGAGGACCCCGCTTCGGAGTATTCCAGGCTGGGTGAGGGGCAGCTCCCTTCCAGAAGGATGCACAAAGCCAGATGAAGCTCTTGGTCTGTGAAGGGCAGGACCGGTGCCTGCTGCAGCAAGGTGGCAGCCAGTGATGCAAGTTTGTCCCCTGAGAAGAATGGGGGATGCTTTACACATCAGAACATCCCACTGCCTACATGAGGCAGTTGTGAAAGGACTGAAATGGGAGCTCAGGCTTGCCTGGGATGAGTAAAAGGACTGAAAAAGGCATTCTTTGCATTCAGGTTTGACTGGGATGAGGCTCTCCTGACTCTGCTGAGGCAGGTGTGAACAGCCTGGTAATTGAATAAAGGACTTTCCCAGCATGGTCACCTTCAAGTGCATTAAATGATATAGTATGAGCAGCTGAACAGGATTTGCAGTTTTTCCCCCATGATGCATATTTTCCCTTTTCCATGGATAGTCCCACCGGGTACGCTGTGACCTATTGTTGTACTTATTTATTTACTCAGGTCTTGTAGATGGTTTCAAAGCTTGTGGCCAGGAAGGAGCAGAGAGATGCTGCTACCATGTGGGACAGAGAATCTGCTCTGGTTTCCCACTTTGAACACAGAAGGAGAGCCAGGTGCAACCCCCAAACCCAGGAACGAATTCTGTTCCCTTCCCTCCCTCCTCTAACTTAGAAGGAGGGATATTTCATTGCAAGTTCACCCTGTGTGTTTGTTTGGGTTTTTTTCCAAACAAGATGTTAGCTAGCTGGATTTGTTTGGGTTGAGGAGCTGTTTCTCCTTTTGGGGAGAGAGGTGGTTTAGGTGGACAGGTGTAGGAGTAGTGTTGGGAGCTTGGAGACTTCCTGCTGCCATATACCACCAACCCCTGAGGAAGGACAGCCAGAAAGGGGATTTTTTTCCTATCTGAAAAACGTGAATATTTATAAGCTTGGATTTAAAAATCCTCTCAGTAATCTGGGTGCACGTGAACACCTATCCAAGAAGTGGAGGCCCTCAGGCAGTAAACGTTGGGAACTGGCAGAGGTGCTCCTGTGCCCACTGTGGTGCAGCTGGGGAAGGATGTCATTACTGCTGACAGAGTCCCTGGCATTTGGGTCACCCATGGCCACAGAGTCTATGTGCTGCAAGTGTGAGCTGTGGATAAGGCAGGTGGGTCCTGAGCCTCAAATATGATGAGTCCTTATTGAATTGGAGTGGAGGGAAACAAGAACCTTGTGAGAGCCAGATGCCTGTGCTTGGCTGGAGCAGGTACCATCTGGGACTTCTGTGAGCTAAGGGAGGTGGTCACTGCAGTGCTTGAATTTGGGAGACCAACAAGTTCTCCGGTACTGGTAAGACCTGGCTCCCTGGGATATGTGTCCCTGGAGTATGTATGTGGATGGGAGAGTTCACAGTGCCAGGTTTTGGCAATTAGCAGAGGTTCTTGGGCATGGGCATCTGCATCTCAGGACTCCATTGCTAGTACGGGATGCTCATAGTTTCCATCCACAAGTTTGAAAAAGGATCTGAGAAGCTTGTGAGGAGGTGCCAGAATCAGTTTCTGAGATACAAAGTAAGCTTGTAAATGAGTAGGAGGGTGAAGGTAAGCGCAGAGGAAGGATTTGCTTTTTGGGAACTTTTTCTTTCCCTCCTTTCCACCCCTCACCCAAAGACCCCTCCTGCTTGACAGGAAACTTGGTTGGGGCAAGCATTTTGCCACCTGGCTTATGCACGCACCAGTCAAGGAAACAATTCTGCAGCCGAAAGAGGAAATCTCCATCCTGGCTATTTCCAACCTCTATTGTTTGTTACCCAACTCATGCATTACACAGATCAGTAGGCAAGGCAGCAAGATTGCAACACTATGCATGTGCTTTTAGACACTTAATTTTAGCATTGCATCCTCTGAATTGTGGTACTGAGAAAACCCAGTTCTATGGAAAGAGGAAACCTGTGATTGTGACACTTGATTTTGACCATAAAAGGAAGAAGATCATTTGAGTGACCTAACAGGTTTAGTCATTTATGCTGTAATCCTCTGGGAGTCCAGCAAATCCCTGCTGGGGTTTTCCCATTCCCAAGGAGCTGGATTGCTCGGGAGCCCTGGGGAGGGTTGAAGTCCACGAGCAACTGGAACTTTGTGCATCAGATTAAGCTCCTAATCTCCGGAACTTTTCTCTGGGCAGCATGGGACTCATGCACGCCCCTTCCCAAGCAATCTTGAAATGGGACAGGCTTTGCCAGCCATTGTCAGACTTTGACACTGTTTCTCGTACAGATCCAGATGAGTTTGTAAGGCACTTTTCAATGTGTTGTCCAAAATCGTCCCACCTTTCCCCAATATCGGGGCTCTTTTCAGCTGTGTAAAAGGCAGTTCAAAAAGAAGTTGAATGTAATTAGTTTAGGAATAAACACAGCTCTGGAGGGAGTCTCTGTGCAGCACTGGGGACTGAGTTCAAAGTGCAGAAGCTCCCTTGTCCCTCGCCAAGCACTCTTCTGCAGCATGGCTTAGTCTTCTTTCAGGGAGAAGAAAAAAGGTGCTCTGTGCTGTGAAGAATATTGGGATCAATCCACAGCAGCTCTTCTCTACAGAGACAAGCCCTGAGACAGCAAAGGCCCACCTCCATGCCAAGCAAGGACAGCTCAGCTGGTGCTGACTGCAGTCCTGCAGATACTCTGACCCAGTCTTGTTGGATTCCCCCACCAGCAATACAGCAAAGGAACACACAGACCTACCAAAATCACAATCCCCTGTGGCCACCCTCCAACAAGCAAACTCCAAACCTCACCACCTCCTCACCCCATCACTACCAAGCAAAGGCAGCAGGCTCTGGGATGAGGCTGAGATCCCTGCTGTATGCTCAGTCATGGGTGGAACCTGCATCCAGCATACCCCAATTTTCTCCCAGATGGCTGCAGGGAGGTCTATCACCAGGACTCCCTTCAGACCTTCCCACAAGCCTGCCCAGGCCCCAGTATAGCTGCACTGGCCACTTCTCAAAATGCAGAAGCATTTTTGGTTGTTGGGGGGTTTTTTTAGTTTTGTTTTGTTGGGTGGTTTTTTTTTTTTTTTTTTTTTTTTCAATCTTGCAGACATAACATGCTTTCAATTCCTCAAAAATGGTGTTTTGCATGTGACCAGAGGCACTGTCCTCTTTCCTCCTGGTTCCTTCCCCTTCCTCTCAACAACACGTGTGTGCAGCTGGTGATGGGAGCCAGGGAGTCTCCTCTTCCTTCTGTTTAAGCTGTCAATGGGGCTATGACATGTGCCTGTTTCATTGAGAAAGTTATCAAGCCACAGAAGGTTGTGAAAGCAGAAAATAGGAAGCTGGAGAAGGTGGAGCAGGTGTGGGTTTTAAAGGAAGAAAGAAATCTTTATCTTTTCCAAGTACCTGGTTGTGCAAGACCTGAGGATCAGGATTTGACTGTGAGACAGAACCATCCTGGCATTGGCCCTGTTTGCTTTTGTGTGTCAGTGAAAAAAAAAGAAAAAAGAAAAAAAAAAAAGAAAGAAAGAAAAAAAAACCAACAAACACACACACAAAAAACCCCAAACAACAAAACAATCAAACCAACCAAAACAAAACAAACAAAAAAACCAAAACAAACAAAAAACAAAACAAAAAAAACCCCCACAAAACAGAAAGGAAGAAAAGAGCTCTTCTAGCTGCATCTCTCAAAATATCTGGATATCTGGAATGCAGATCGTAGCTCACCTCTGCAAGGGTGCAGGAGCTGGGAGCAGGTCCAGGCAGTACCTTTGAGCTCTGTGCTTTCCTTGCAAGTGAAGCAGGGCTGTGAGTGTTTTCTTGCACCCTGAAGAGCTGAAGCAATGTTAAGAGAAGGAGAGTGTCCTGTGGGGTTCTCTGTCACCATGCTGGTTCCTGACAGGCGCTTGTGAGTGGGGGAAGTGCAAGCATCCTTCACTTGTCTGGACCCACCAAGAAGCCCAATCTGGCTGATGGATTGGGGATTGTGGAAGAGGAAGGAGTAGTTTATTGTGAGCTGCATTCAGCTGCTCAGACTAGGGTAACTTCTACTCCTCTATATCTTTGTCCTCCCCATGCACACATCTCAGTGGGGAAGAGAGCAGGGCTTTCTCATCCAGTGAAACCCCAGACTGTGAGACCTGAGCATGAAGCCCTTGCAGCAGTTGGTCAGGGTAGCCAAGGGCGGGACACGGGGACTCCGTGAGGCCATAACAGCCTTTCATCCCACAGCAGGTGTCCACAATCTTCCAGCACAGATTCATGCTGGCATGCCCTACTGCAGGGCTAGAGCATGGGGGCTGTGCCAGAAAAGACACTCTCAGGACACTGCCAGGAAGGTCAAACCAAGAAGCAGCTGCCAGAAAAGTGGCCAAGACCATCAGGGAAAGGGGAGACACAAAGCAGGACAGGCTGTTTCCATCTGGGAAGCTGGTGGCTGCAGAGGGGTGGTGCGGGCTGACCCCTTGCCCCGATACCACAGTCGTGGTCGACACAGAGGCAGTGATGGAGGCAAAGCACGAGTGTGCAAGTGGCTGGGGTAGCCACCCGTGGGTGTTCTGTGCTCCACGCTGGGCTGTTTTGCAGCTGCAGGCCAAGGCAGGAATGCCAGGAATGCGAAATCCCGGTGCACTGCCCTGTGTCCGGTCCCAGTCTGTTCCCCCCCCTCGCCGCCAGCTGCCCCCCACTTCTCCGCCCGCCACAAGAACAGGATATTCACCCGAGCGACGTACACTCACACACGTCTTGTTATCAGGAAAAAACACTCAGTCAGCGTCTGGAATGGGATCTAATTAACTATGTGGCCACTGGGACTTCCTCGTGGGGCTGCAGGGAAAGCACCCACTCAGGATGGGGTATGGGCAGGTTAGCAGCAGTGGGTCAGAACTTCCAGGGCCAGGAGCATGGAGAGGGCTGGAGGTGAGCACGGGGGACCAGCACAGCCCTGCCATAGCCCAGTGGTGCCTTGCCTCCTGCTCTCCCTCATGACAGAGCCACAGGGCAGTGGGGAAAGCCTCCATAGAGGAGAGCATCCAGCCCTGTTGCAAGGTTTCACCCCCTTCTTGCAGCAGTGAAGTCGGGACCCTGGGGCTGAAAGGTGCCCCCAGCCCCATCTCCCTGCGCTGGCCACTCTGAGTCATGTCAACATGTCCCTGCTTCCAGCACAGGCTCTGCAAAGACGTCCTGTCTCAGGTAAACAGGATCTCGCCGCGCTGTGTGACCTTGTTTACCTCCATGAAAGAATTTGGCTGGAATTTTTTTTTATTATTTTTTTTCTTCCTAAGGGCTGGTGAGTCACATAGCAGAAATGTGTGCTGCTTTTCCACACTGACTCACCTCGTTGCTGCCCGCACTCCTGCCTCTCCCTCCTGCCCCCCAGCTCTGGGGCAGTCAAAAAGCCCCCACTCTCCTGATGATGCAACCCCTGCACCAGTGCTGATGCCAGTGGCCACGGTGGTGGCATCTCTGCCACAGAAAGGACAGTCAAGTGTTTGGGCAGTCCCTGTGCCAAAACACAGGAAAAGCACTGACAAATTACCCCGTGCATTGTCAACTCCAAAAACACCAAAGAAAACAAAACAAAGAAAAAAAACAACCAAAAAAATTGGCCTCATGAGAACAATTGCCCAGAAGAATAGAAAATAGAAAAAAAAAAAAAAAAAGAGGCCAATGGACCTGGCCCAGTGCCAGGACCCTTGTTTTCCTTTCCCAACACAATGCATGTTAAATAATACTTCCTTCTCACAACAAGGCCCTCCGGGGCTAGTTTTTGTTTTTCTCCCCCACTGTGCGGGGGTCAGTCAGCACCATTGGCTCCCAGGAGCATCAGCACTTCAGGGCTGCTGCTCTTCCCCACTGCCATGCATCGCCTGTTCCCAGCACTCCAGAGGGGTGAGGGCACTGTGGTTGGGCTGTCCACCACACCCCAGCTTTCCTGGGGGGAGCAGGGGGCTCTTCAGTGCTTCTCCTGACCTCTGTCATCCACAGTCATGATGCAGAATAACATCTCTTTAAGGTAAGCTAGGTAGCTCTCCCAAGCCACCGCCACAGTATAGCCATACTCAAGCTATGAAGACATCCACACCAACTAATCATGGCAGCCATATCATATATGTTGATTTATTGCCAGATTAAATATAACAGAATAAGAAAAGAATATACATTACATGTGGGATGAACAGTTTCATGACATTTCTGGCCAGGCTTCCAGACTGGGATGAGGAGAACCCCTGTGACTTGCACCTTGGCTCTTCAGTTTCCATTTGGCTTATGCTCAGTTTTATTTCCTTCAGGATTTCACTTCCCAATGACAGTGTCACTGGCGCCCAACTGATTGTATTTATATGTCTGTGTTGTGGAGGAATCTAAGTAAAACTGGTTTTGTTTATTCTAACTTCTTTCCTGAGAAATTTAACATCTGAAATACCACACCTCTCATTTGTTGGCAGTGTCAATCAACAGTCTCCAAGGGGCTGATCAGATCCATACCTCTTTATCTGAGGATTACTGGGATTTCTGATTAAATAGCAGGTGCAAGGTCTTTAAATCAAACTGAAGCCTTTGTACACAAAATGACATCACTTCAGCTGTGTATGTGTCTCCCCGTATTTCTGCTTTCTTACATGAGGATATAGGCTGCTGAGAAACATGGACCCAGGGGTTCTTGGGTGCTCACAGACAGGGCAAGACTCTGTTCCTGACAAGGCTCAGTGCTCAGTCACTAGCTCACACAACTGGACAGCACAAGGAAGAGGGACAGATGCTGCAGTGGGGCAGCAGATGGCAGGTCTAAGTAGGCATTTGGTGTACTTGTCCGCTGATGCCCAAAGTTGAGCAAACTCATTTGTTTCGAGGATTGACTCTGTGGGCAGACATTCCTGAGGCAGTCCAGAAAAGCCAGATCCAAGGTTCCACCTACCTGCATTGTCTGGGTTCAAACATCAGTTCCTGCCTTGCGGTGATGGATTTGTGCCCTGGGTAATAGTAAGTGCTTTGTGAAAGTGTGATCTTCTTGGCACTGTTTTGGCCTGTTCTTCTCCCAGCCAAAAGATGAGCCTGTCCCCTGCTACAGGGTGTATGTGTTCAGTCATATCAGCAGTCAGGGTAACCTCTTGATCAGTGAAAGATAGTTTCTGAGCAAAATTAACCAAGTAAAATCAGTGCTGGAGATGGAGTAGAGGAATGTTGCTAGGAAGGAAATTGGGGAAAAGCTAGACCATGGCACACAGCCCTGCAGCATGCTGAGTGTTGGTATTGCCCTGTGTTTGCTGTGTCCTCCATGCATTCCCAAACCTGTTCATGTGGGGTGGACAATGGTGGGATTTACCTCACAACAGATGTCCAAATATTGGCTCTGAAGTCTCAGCCAGATGTCTCATCTGTCTCAATAGTTGACAGAGCAAAATGGGCATGTCCAGAAAAGAACCCAATTCCCTGGCTTAATTTTTTAAAGTTTGGGATGAATCATACTGTGACAGTTCAACACTCCCTTTTGTCTAGAGGAGGAGACAAGGGCTGCTAGTGTTTGCTTTATTTTCAGTCAGCTCAATTTAAGGTGCTTAATATTTAGCTGGCAAACACCAAGAACAGTGAATCCCACCTCAGGAGAACAATGTACTAGTGTATGGCAAGTAGCAGCAAGTCCAGGAACAGGGCTCCTCTCTTGATTTATTTAACAGCTACAGTTAGTGCTTAAACTTGATCATGGGAACCACTGCCTCAGCAAAATCCATCTTGCTCAACATGCAGAGTATGCCTCGTCCTCCAACAGTGCTGTCAAAGAATATGTCCCTCAGGGACCTTGAAACATGTAGGAAAGAATTGCTGGAGGTAGCAACTTGCATCTGAGTGTGGGATTTTCCCTGGATCTGGCATGGCACTTGTTTTTATCAGCCGCCAAGCTTTTGGCAATTCACCAGCTCCTGATAATACAAGTAAAAACCTGGAAAAGACAAACCCAAACACTTAGCCCAAATTACTGTTTATAGGTGTCCTCATGCATGGTGAGAGCAATCAGATTGCCCAAATTTGCCTCTGTGTCCAGGTCAGCCCCTGGATACCAGATCTCGGTGACAAAGAGCAGTGTTCTTGGCCAATCTCCATCCTGCCAGTGAGAACTTGGTGGAAACTTTTATCCAGGGAAATGTTTGTTGCTTGGCCTCCTCTGGTAGGGGAGCAGATGCTGGAGGTTGTTTGGCTAGCTGATTAAACAACTCCCAGTGTTTTCTGCCAGGCCAGGTGAAGTCAAGCCTTTCCAGCTGCCTTGTCCCTGTGAGATCATTGAGCAGCAGCGTTCAGCAGCTCAGTCACTGCCAAATATTCAGGTTTGATGCACAGAGTGCCATTCTGGCCATAGCCCTAATGAATACCTTGAGTTCACCTATGATATGGCTCTTGGAAACACCAGACAACTACAGTAAAAAAGGAGACTATTCAGGTCAGGTTGTGAATGTGCTCTTCAAACCATTTTTAAAGTTGTTCAGGACTCAAGCTTGAGGTGTGTGTAGATAAGTGGTGGGCTTGGCTGGTTGTGGGACACCTTGCTTGTGAGTCTGTTGAAGGCTATATCAGTGCCATGCCAACTCACCAAACAGTGTACCACCAGGTACACATCTGGGACATGTGAAGAAAACCTGCCAAGCTGATCTGTATCACAGAAAGTGGGAAGCTATGGTGGTGACATCAGCCATGACTGAGTGATGAGAAGTCATGTGAACATTTTTAAAAGGCGATGTAAAACACTACTCCATTTGTTTGGTATCTCCCAGCTGCCTTCATTCAGGTATAAACCTCCTGCAGATGATGTCAACCCCACTAGGTCAATGATCCACCAACGTATGACCCATTGCTGCTCTCACCTTTGGTGGACACAGGTGTTACTAGAGATGACTTAATGTTTGCATTGCCATTTCTTCTGTACATTCCCTTGCTGCAAACTACTCACTCCCAACACTAAAAGAGGATCAATTTAGATTAGATAAAAGGCTTTTTTTACAGTGAGGTTGGTGAAACACTGACACAGGTTGCTGAGAGAGCTGGTAGATGGCCTACCCCTGGAAACATTCAAGGTCTGGTTGGACATTTCTCTGAGCAGCCTGATCTAGCTGAAGATTTCTTTGCTCATTGCAGGTGTGGTTGAACTAGATGATCTTTAAAGGTCCCTTCCAACCCCAACCATTCTAGGATTCTATGGAAACCACTTGCCACAGTCATGCGGAGTTGCTCCAGTCTGCTTTGGGATGAGGCCCAATCATAGTGACAGCTTTATGGTGACATCTGTAATGTTGGTTGTCTAATTTTTCTTTATTTTTTACAAGGTTATCCTACAAAATACTTCTATTCATTGGTAACTTTCTTGATGTGAACTTCCAGGTATTACAATCACTAGTAACTCTACAGAGTCCTATGTCTTTTAAGGGGGCTCAATTACTCGTTTGGCCAAATAGTACCAAGAACCATCTTCCTGTTGGATTTTGCAAGTAGACAGTGCTGTACCTATAGTCATGCTGAAACAACAGTTTTCCTCAGCAACAAATCTAACTATGCTGCAATTTCAGGCTCTTCCTAAGAAATTTTTTTATGAAGTGCAGTTGTATAATTTCAGATGGGAAATGTAACTGCCTACTGAGAAAAATGGGAACGCACACTCCATTTTAAGCCCATTACAGAAAGGAATTAGAGAGTCACGCGGATGCAAAGCTAGTATCATCCTCTAGATAGTAACTGCTGCATCTAGTACTGCTCAGCAATTCACAGAAATAGAAGTAGACAGAAATCCACCCAGACAAAAGCCAAGATTTTTTTTTCTGATGTCATTTTGGTGCCCAGACATGGCTCCAGAGCTGTGAACATCCCATTGGCTTGACTGTCCCGGCACTCCTCCTCAGCCCCATTCTCCCAGACACCTGCAGTTTTCTTTGAAGCAGGGACATGGCAAGCATTTCCCAGAGACATGTCAGGACTCAGAGGGAAAAGCAGAGAGATGGGTTCTATCTGTCAACTAACGATGAAATATAGTGACACTCCCCACCACCAATTCCCAAAAGAAAGCTCAATTTTTTCTAGTTAAAAAAAGTGTTTGGCTCAGTCTCTAGACCAGCTGCTTCCTACATAAGTAAGAGGCACGCACAGTGTACAGAAAAGAATATTTGACATTCTTAATCAATTAGATAAGGGAAAAAAACAGTCCATTTTCCTGTTCAAAATAAAATTATCTTGGTTACTTAAGATTTCAAGGGCATTTATCTTTCAGCTTCAGACAGAGGGGCACTGAGTAGACTGCATGTTACTGACCAAGGGCTGGGGAATGACTAAGCTGCCAGCTGGGATGGAGGAGCCCAGGCTTAGCTCTAGTGGAGCACTGGGATGGGAATAGCTGTGTCAGTTGTCAGCCAAGTCAGGTGTGCCCTAGTAGAGCCAGAACTGTGCCAGGCTGGGAATAACTGGCAGCATGCGAGGAGGGAGTTAAAACACCTCAAACCAAACTGTTTAAGGGAAGCATTCCCAGATCTTGCCCGCACACTCCCTTGCTTTGAAAACTTGTGTAAACATTTAACCAGGGACCTGGTTTTCATGTGCCAAGGAAATCAAGGTGAGGAAGAAGGTGGCTGGGAGGGCTGTAAGAGAACACAGGTACTTTCCCAATCCCAGCTCAGCTCAGGATGTTTTGGTGGAAGGGGCACAACCTGAGATATATTGGGTATCTTCTCACAAAAGCACAGGAGGCTCCAGGCCCTGGTGCAGGTGTCAGGCACCATTGCTGGCCCCGCAGCAGAGGCAGGAGACACAGGCACAGTGGCATGGCACTCTCTCCTTAAAGAACATGTGTCTCTGGATCACCAGCAGTCTTTGAAGCCTCTCCACAGACCACTGGAAAAAGGATGAGATCTTTGAGAGGAAAGGCTCTGTTGCTTCCCAGTTCAGGGAAAAGCTGCAGCCCCTTTGCACTGCCTTGGTGCAACTAGGTCATGCACAAACTCCTGCACAGTTCCTGGAGACTTCTGTCCAATGCAGCTGTATTGAAAGTCTCAACTGCTGCTGCTTTGCATTTGCAATATCAGGTCTGTGTTCTTCCAGTATTTGTCAGGACAGCATATTTCTCCAGGAAAATATATGGAAATAGGGTAGTGAAGCATCCGAGCCCACAAAGTCCTGCTCAGACACAGCAGAGCCCTCTGGAGACCGAACCTGCCCGTGGACTCCTGGGCTTGCAGTGCCACCTAATGAACAAGTGCTGCTCAGACCCGCATGGATGCTGCTGTGTGCAGGGAAACCACGCAAAGGTGCTTGCAGAGACTTCCTTAAGGCACCTCATTTACTCTGAGGCCTTTTGTCCCTCTCCCAGTGCTTCAAATATGACTTACTTGATCCTTGCAACCCAGCTGTTTCGCAGCAGATACTAACCCTGCTGTTGAACAAGCTGCTGAGGCATCCCAAAGGACAAACTATCACCCAGGGCAGGGAGCTGCCTTGAGGCAGCAGGAATAAAGCATTGGAGAGCTCAGTCCTTCCCTGGAGCTTAGGAGTTAGGGCTGTGCATTCCTCCTCCTCCATTTACTTTCTCTGTCATGATCTCAGGTCAGGCACCCACTATAGCAGAGGCCTCTTGTAAAGGAGCTGTCACAGAGTGCAGCATGCATGTAATAAAGTAGAGGGTATGACACAGGCGCTCTCCTCATCCTGCAGGGACTGTAACACACTATTTCCCCCAGCCTAGTCTGCTCTACCACATATGGCATGGCATGATAGGGCATAGTTTAATATGGCAGGTGTGTAATCTGGGTGGAAAACACCTCCCAGGTTCTGCATCCCAAGGGCATAACCCAGATGCGTCCTGGCATGAAGGCTCGGGAGCCTGCTTCTGGCACCAAAGCGGGAGATCTGATCACAAATGCCAGTCATGTCAGGACTGCACAGATGCTCAGCCCTCAGCTAAGTGTGAAACAGACTTTGGCCCTGCACCCGGTTTTTAAGTCTTTCAAAATGTTCAGAGTCCTTCGGGGTGAAGGAAGCAAGCACTGCCACTCCAACCCCTTCATAACAGAAGGAATACAGGACATACACTGTTTCACATGCAGACAGTCCACTATGGAAAGAAACACTTTTAGGACTGGATGCTCTAAAGGCAGGCAGTGCCAGTGAGAGGATTATGTATGAGAGTGGGAGTCTTTGGAAGTTTTAAGCAATGAACAGTTGAAGAGGTTTCCACAGACCATGTGGGAGCCAAGGCTTTTAAAAGACATATCATATGTCCACAGATGGGCAGGCTTTCACTAAAACAACAGAACTCAAATTAATTGAAACAACAAAACTCAATTTCATTGAAACCACAAAAATATTTTTAAAGAAAACAAACCACGAAAGTACTTATTTTCTCTTGCCCACCCACGCTTCTAGTCTAGGCTTCAGAGTAATGAAAATCCTACTACAGCTTCCTGTAGAGGAATTTATCTGAAATATGTGTTTTGTGTACTAAATCAGCACGGTTCACTCTTGCTGTGACAATCATAGGGGCCCAGCAAGCAGGAAGACTGATCTTTAGCTAAGTGTTTCTTTTGGAAAGCAGAGATCAGTGTTTCAGCACCTTCACTAGGACACATCTAGGTATTACGCATGAGTCAGGCACTGGATGAGACAAACACACACCCAGGCATTGTGGTCGGGACACCGATCTTCTCTTGTCCATGAAAAGAACCCTGTCATAGCTGATCCATGGCCCAGTGAACTCTGAATTTGTCTTGCAACCAAGCAAGACAGTTTCCCTAGGCGAATGTGTACTCTCCTTCCTCTTAAAGAAGAAAGTAATCAGGTGCTTGGGCCAGTGTTGTAGAAGATGGGATTTTATGGCCCCGAAAACAGAGGAGAGGCCGGACCCTCATCACCAACACTGCTGGGTTTGTGCATTAACTGTTGAGCTACCATTTAACAGGTAAGAAAACAGCAAGCTCTCTTTCAGTGGCATTTGCAAAGAAAAGTGGTAGCTGCCATTTTCAGCACAGATTCTGCTCTGGACAGTAGTTGAACTCTTCAAGGAAGCCTGGGGAGAAACACCTACCTGGCAGTTTGCTGTCACACCTGGCTGTGAGCCACGGTGCATAGGAAAACAGCTGCCCACCAAGCTGAGCTCACACTAGAGGACAAGTGCCAAGTGTGTGGCATTGAGAAGATCACAGTCTCAGATTCTGTGCTTACCATCCCACTAGCATGGTAATCCAAGTGCCTTAGATTTGAACACAAGGCATGGTCACAATGAAAGAGTGGGTGCCGGGTGCTGAAACCTAAAGAGGATGGAAGGCTGAACTAGACAACTGTCCTGTATGCTGTGTAAAGGGGTGGAAAAACCACATACTAGTCAAAAAGTAGTTAATGATGGAAGCAAAATGACACCGAACCCACAAAAGGTATTCTTCTTCATGACAGACCCCAGCCAAAGCTCTCTGCTCGCTGGCTGCTGGTGCCGAGGGCTCCGGGTAATCCGAGGAGCTGCCAAGTGGCAGCAGGGGGCAGCTGCATTCCTTCCGTAGGTTTTAAGAAACTAGCATTTAAAGTACTAATTGATGTGAGCATACCGGCAGGGTAGTTTTTCTGGTGCCCTTGGGCTTAACTGCACTGATACCCCATGCATCCTGCCTACGCCTTCGCGTGCTTCTCTCCTGAGCCAGAAAAGCGCTGACTGTGCCCCTTAGTTGCCCTTTATTCCTGTGATGTGTTACGAGGCTGCCAGCCGAAACCACAGCCTGCGCATGAACTGGACCTGCGCTTGCAGAGCAGCATGATGAGTGCCATCTACTGATAATTAAACCCGCAGCACGGCAGCGGGAGAGAGGCCGGTTATCACGCCGCTTCCATGACACACCGCAAGCTGCATCCCCAGTGCTGCTGTGCGTGGCCACCAGCTCCGTGACATTACGGAGTCGTGGCAGCACTGTCCTCATAGGCTGCCAGACCTGGCTTCTGCTGCAAGGTCGTTTCTTGAAGATGCATCAAGCAGCATTTCTTCAGGGCTGGTTTTGAAGCTATGCTGATCTTTGCTGCAGTCTTCTAGAGAAGAAAAAAAAAAAAGGCTTTGGCAGGATTAGGCTTTGTAGAATATAAATGACCATTAATAATTTTTTAGTGTTAATGTAAGTGCTTGTATCAACTGGAAGCTGAAACGCTTAATCAGGCTAGCAGCAATTAAAATGGTAATTTTTTTCTGTACTAGATTCTGCTTGCAATTTTTACTCAAGTAAAACTCTTTGAAGTTAATTGGAATTTTGATTAAAGCCTCCTGAATCTGGGTCTCTGAATTTGTACTAAAGAAAGTTCAATATTTGCTTTGGTTTTCTGCACATGGAGTTCACTGCTATGTATTAGTGTGACCGTACAATTAGTGGTAACAAGAAAAACTCCAATAAAGATTTCTGTAATCTAGTTCTTGATATACTTCAGAAACGGTCTTTTATCACAGAATGGCTTTTAAAGTACTGCTAAAACAGGCTGTAAGATCTGAAAAACTTGATTGATTAAATTGTTTGTCTTAATTATTTCCTATGAATGGCTTAGTAACATTCACTTAACAGTAATTCAGAACTCGGGATAGGGTGAGAGGAAGGAAGATGTGCTTGCTCTTAGCCTTCAGGGTTCAGGTTTTGGTTGCCAATGCAAAAAAAGAGAAACCTATTCAAATTACAATATAATCGTTAGTAGAATGATATGTAACTGTGGTATAACAGTTTTAAAGAACATTTCTGTCCAAAATATTGCAAAAACTCCCAAAACAAATACTCTGCCAAAAGAAAAAAAACCAACACCCAAATCAAAACACACACACCCCCCACCCAAAACCCTGACTAGACTGCTGTGAGGTACTCTAGCATTTTGTTAAAAGTACAATAATCCCCAAGCAGTGTGTCCGGGTACCAAAGACACTGGAAGAACCAGGGGAGTGCTGTCACCACAGCAGTCCTGACTCACACTGGTTTCACTGCAGCCAGTACAACCACATGGAAGAATAAAGCCCCCATGAGGGAGGAGGAATCTGATAGAAAAACGCACCAGCAAACAAGGAATACTTATTTTTGTTGTGTCGTGGGATTTGCCTGGAACTTTGCTGTATGCTGATGTCATTTTGTGGACGCATTTCACCCCTCATCCTTCCAGACAAGGAAGTGCTTTTCTGAGAGCTGAGACATAAATGGTGCAAATATTGCTTAAACTTCCCTTGGGTCAGTTGCTGGTGTGGAAAAAGCAGAAAGAAGAAAATAGTCTTGTGGAAATTATACTGATAATACCAAACGTGGGTTCTTACTTTATATCTCTGTTTATAAGAAGAGTACTATAGCTTGTGATCAAAATGCAGGTCAATTTGTTTTGAGAACTTCTTTGGTATCCCATTAACAAAGTTTCTTAAAAATATATACACATATATATATATTCTTGATCTTAATGAGATGTATATTAAGTGACTTGCAAATATCCTAGACTAAGAAGTGTAACAGTTTATCAATAATTTAAATAATAGTAACTCTGACATTTTTTTGTGACTGTGGGATTTTTTTCCTTTTACTTCATTTTAATGTGTAATTGAAGCACTGTTTCTTTCATTTTCTAGTTTTACACTGCAGCAAGCAGATTCAAGTGTGAGGAAAAGGAATAAAAACAGATCCTTGCAAGTCAGATAAGTGTTCTAATCTTTTGTCTCTACTTTTTCTGATCTTAATTTTGAGAAACAAAGAAAATTTTACCTTAAATATTTTTCTCTATTCCCTTTAAAACACAAACAAGAAAGGAAGGATTAGAAAGATGAAAGCTTTTATTAATTTTGCAATACAGTATAAAACCTTGACTATTCAACAGCTATGCTATTACAGTACCAAAACCATGTTATAAACTGCTAGTTCTGCTTAATGGTTATCCCAACGGTCATGATTTCCTGACAGTGGACTTTGAGTTCTTAAGTGGGTGCAGCAAGGATAAGCACCCTAACAGTTACTTAATCCACACCTGTGGATGCAGTATATTGTGAGAAAATGAAAACTTCCAGACTATATGACTAAAATTAACATGCTCTTAATGTGTAATATTTGCCATTTGTACAGTTAGGTTCAACCCATCTCAGACTTTGCATATGAACAGCACCCAGTGACACGCAGTCACAGTGAAGGGTAACTAAGCGCACTCGTGAAAGAACAGGTAGTTACATATGTAGAAAAAAACCTCTGTTCTGATGTAAAAAACATCCTAGTAAACGTAAAAAACAAAACAAAACAAAAAAACAAAAGCCAAACAAACAAACAAAAAACCCAAACAAAACCAAAGCAAAAAAACCAAACAACCAACCAAACAAAGAAACAAATTCACAACAAACCAGTCACTTGTTTAAAGCAGTGATCGGGAAGCCAAAGCACATTTCTGTGTAGCAGACTGGTGCACAGGGAAGCCTGGGCACTTTGCAGGTGTGAATGTCTGCTGATGATGTTCCTCTTTTCTCGTGCCCTATACAAGAAAGCCCTGGCCACCTTGAAGAGGTGGTTTGAGGTCCTGCTCATTCCGTGATGACTCATAGCTACCTGTGTCCTGTGTCCATAGAGCCCTCAGCACCTGTAGAGGCCCAGAGGTGCCCCAGCACTGTGGACCTCTCACTGACTGGACCAACGCAGTTGGATTGATGCTGGAACCAGGACTGACATCCCATCAGCTGGATCAGCGCTGGGACCAGGACTAATGATCCGATTCTTTTCCTATTTTTTCCTTTCTTTTTCTCTCTCTTTCCTTCTTTCTCTTTTCTTCCCTCTTTGTTTATTTCTTTCCTTTTCTATTTCCTTTTTTTCTTTTCTTGTCATTCCCTTTTCTATCCTTTCCTTTTTCCTTCCCTTTCCTTTTTCTTTCCCTTTTCCCTCCCCTTTCCTTTCTCCCTCTCTCCCACCTTTCCTTCCACCTTACCCAACACCCACCGCCCTGTGCTTACACAGCCGGTCAGGGGACTAACACACCAACTCCCGCCCCAAGCCTGCAATTCACCAATAAAACTTTCTGACCGCTTTGCGAGCCCTGCGGCTTTTGGCGTCCCTTTCAGCCACGAGCATGTCACGGCACTCGTGTGCTCCCTTCCCCTGAGGGACTGGTGTGCACGGGCCCCTGGAGGGCAGCCGGACGGAGGAGCCACACGGGGCTGCTGTTGCTGCCGCAGCGCCGCCCCCGCCGGGAGACCAGCGGGGCGGCCGCCCTCTCGTGGGAAACAGCGCCCGGCAAAGCCACGGCTGCCCCGGCCTGAGGCAACCCGGAGGGAACCGAGAAGGAGACAGGGAGAGAGGGAAGGAGAGAAAGAAGGAGGTCGGTCTGAGGGAGGCCGGTCTGAGGGAGGCAGGAGCGTCGCCTCAGGCGGTTCCCGCCGCCGCCCCCCCTCCGCGGAAAACGTTGCGCAGGTTCTAAAGCGGCGGCGGGGGCGGGGCCGGGGGGGGGGCGGGTGAGGGGAACGGCGCCACCACCGCCACCACCACCACCGCCGCCGCCACCGCCGCCACCGCCGCATGGAGCTCTCGGCCATCGGGGAGCAGGTGTTTGCGGTGGAGAGCATCCGCAAGAAGCGCGTGCGGAAGGTGGGCAGCGGCGGGGCGGGGCGGGAGGGGTGTCCCGGTGCGGTACCCCCCTCCCGCCGCGCACCGGGAGGGGGGCGTGGTGGGCGGCCGGTCCTGTCCCGGTCCTCATCCCTGCCCCGTCCCAGTGCCCATACCCGTCCCTGTCCTCGTCCAGTCCCAGTCCCGTCCCGGCCCCCCCCACACCTGCCCGGGCCGGCGGGCAGGGCACACCCGTGCTGGCTCGGGGGTCTCCGGGGCGTAGGTCGGTCTGTGGCCGCCAGGGTTTCAGCCCCTCTGCAGGATGAGCGCTGGTGACACCAAACGGGAGGGCGCAAACCGGAGAGGTATGGGGAGGGCTCCCGTGACTGCGTTTCCCCGGCCCTGCAAGCGCTCCCGGCCGCGCAGGGTGTTGCAGGGATTAACCTGTAAGCACGCAGCGTGTAGGGATCCTCCGGTGGCAAGTTCCTTGTAGGGCAGTGTTTTCCAGCAATGGGAGGCTGGTGGGCCCTCAGTGAGGAAAATGAAACCGGTTTTTGGGACGATTGCCCTGGCGCTTTCCTTGCTATGCTCTCCGGTAAAGGCGCCTGCAGCTGCAGGAGCGGCTCTCGGAGAGGGGTGGTCCTGCACGCACGAAGGCCTTTGCTATGCCTGGGAAGTGCTCAACAAACCCCGCAGTACAATATGAAATATCGTGATAGTTGTACGCATTGCTCACCGAGCCCCTGAACACGGGTTCCGATCACTGTGCTTTTGTTTTGCTTTTTGTTTTTAAATCTTGTGGTCAGAGTGAGCACGTAAATGGATAACTGAACTTCAGCTGTGAGCTTGGGTTGAAAGGATGAGTGTCTGTGATGGAACAGTGTTTCAGTAGAGCGTGTAGCAAATTGAAAGGAACATACCAAAGATGCTTCATAGGTTCTGAAATATTGTGTTTCTTCTCTCTGCTTAAAAAAAAGAAATTCATCTGACATTTGCTGCTGCCGTACATCTCCCTTTTGCATTTATGCATGCTGACTTCTTGTAGGGTTGCCCGTACATGTAGGAATGGTTCAGTCTTGCTCCCTGGTTGGCTTTTAGTGTTCTGCCTGCAAGCCTTCTGCAAAGCTGTGCTCCAAGCTGATGAAAATACAAGCATGCTTAAACACCTCTGCATGCCTGTTTTCTGGGCAAGTGCAGTTGAATGAGGAAGTGGCTTTGTTTTAAAAATAAAGTGATGGGAAAGGAGCTTTTTGGTTGTCAAGTTTAGTCCTGATAATTGGTTGCGTCTTGTACTGTAGCCCGTATTTTGTTGCAGAGTTCACCTGTTGTTTCTTCCTTTTTCCACCCTCAGGGTAAAGTAGAATACCTGGTGAAGTGGAAAGGATGGCCCCCAAAGTAAGTTATGCTTACTTGTCTCTTTTCTTTGGTATCTGGTAATAGCTTACACTGTGTCTGTGCAGTTGAGCATCTCATTCATAGTGGGTAATCACTTGTTCCTCATTTCAACAACAATAAACAAAACTGAAGAGCCACAAACCAAACCCAAATCTGTTTGTGAACTGGCAGCTGAGGAATACGAAATGTGTGCCAGTCCATTCAGAGTGGTTTTTGCCACCACTGAAATATTTTATTGAGATACTTTCTAGATACAAATGTTTTTAAATTCTTTATGAGTTCAACAAAGAACCTACATTCTTCTGATCTTGGAATGACTTCTGCTTTTCTGAGTCAGCACCAGGAGGACCCCACTTTATTTTTAGAGCTCTCTGCAGTCTTTTAAAATAGAATACATGTTGATGGTCTTGTCTTGTCCTGCTGCTTCCCTGCTGCAGTTCACCAACAGAAAGGGGCAGCGTTTCAGATTTATTGATTGTAGCCAAATGCAGGTGATCTTTGTCCCTTGAAAATTACCGCCATGCCTTCATTTCCTTGTCCAAAACCTTCTGTTACTAGGAGTGCCTCATGTGCTTTTATTTGGTTGCTACATTGCAAAAAGAGAAAAAAAAGGTGGTTTTTTTCAGCATTGCTGTGCACTGTTTACAGATTCTTCTCTTATTAAAATGCAGCTGCCTCTGAAGAAGAGTGATTGATCTGTGCTTAAACAGTCTGTAAAATGCTTTGAGATTAGAAGGATTAGGTAACTGGAGAATATTACTATGTCAGCTAGCAGTCTAGTAGAAAAGCCAACCCATATGGGGCCCTGTCTTTGCTTTTCTGTTTGTGACTCTGTGTGTACATACACAACGTGGGTGGGTACAACAGCATTACACATGCAGTTGCTCTGTGTGTTGCTAAGCAAAAGGCCACTTATTATGGGCTCACCCTCACAGCCGCAGAGCAGGGCCCACCAGGGTTGTTCTGACAGGTTGTACCTCGTGTCCAGGAAGCTGAAATGTGTTCCTACATGCCTAATCCTTATATTATAGGGTACATGTAAATATAAGCAAATTCTTCTCTCTGGTGGTGGTGGGAGAGGGTGACTTTATTCTTGACTATAAGTCCTGTTGTCAAAGCATAGCCTTGTGTACTTGTTGAGCACCAGCTGCCATGTAGTGCGGGTTACTTCTTGGACTGCTTCAGCCTTAAGTAGTCAGGTATTATTTAGTTGTGGATAGAAGGCAGGATATGTATTTGGAGCCTGTGAGGCCCCATCCCCTTCTGGGCAGAATACTGATGTTTATCCCATTCTCCTTTCAACAAATGCATTGAGGTCCTTCTGTTGTAACATCCCTTGCCAAGAAGGTGGGCTGAGGCATGGCGTAATGTTTCCTTGGACAGAGCAACCCTTATTCTTAACTGCTGCTTTTCTTGTTCTGTGCCTTGTAACTCAGAGTGAGACAGAAACTCTTTAGGGAATCTAAAGCACAGCTCCCCAGGGAGCAAGCTGATGTCAAGGTTCCCTACTTTTGATGCTGGAAAGGTCCAGGCATCTTTCCTCTTCTCTCAGATTCCAAATCTGAAGAACGCTGATTTTTCTTCTTTCCCTTGTCACACTCCATTTGAACTGTTCACTCAGTAGTCTGAGTTACTTAAAACCAAGATGCACAGGCCACTGAAGGCACTTTCATCCCACTAGCAGTCTCTTCCTTGCTTTTAAACTTACTTATGCCCCTGATCACATGCAGCATCACAAGCTGTTTGCATCTTTTTACCTGTTTGCTCATCCCATGTCCTGTCTCTATTCATTCTCCTCCCCAGCCTTGTTACATTGCTCTTTGTAATCTCTGTACTATTATCCCAATACTCCCATTGGAAGCATCATAGAAGGGAACAAGGATAGGTCAGTAGTTTACTGCTTTCACATGTGATTCATATTTCACTTTATTTTGGTCTTTTTAATAAAAAAATTCTTGTTCATGCCCTACACCTTAGATTTCTGGATTGCACTGCTGGAGTCAGAGAATGGAGGAGTGACAGTCTGATTCTAACTACGAGCTTGTTTACAACTTGTCTTGGAGTTAAGAGGGAAGGGGGAAGAGGAGGAGTAGAAGGAGGGGGATCAGAGATCATATGATCTCTGTTTTCCAGAGTGCCTGCTCTCTGCAGTTTGCTGCAGCCTGGGCTGTGTGTACCCATATATAAAGCTCTGTGTGCGTGTGCGCGCGCGCGCGGCAAACTCAACCACGGGTTTTTTTTTTTTTTTTTATATGCAGTGTTTTGCTACTGCAGCGAAGCCAGAATCTGAACTGCAGAGAAAATGGCAACACCCACCAGGATTTTTTAATAAGCAAATCCCCATTCTTCTCCTGCCTATGAAAAGCAATTCAATGACTTTTTTTCCCCCTCGTGGTGTTATTTTTCTTAAATTTGTAGGATGAGTGCCAGAATCCCTGCAGCTGGGAGGAAACCTTCCTCTTTTCAAACAGCATCTTGGCTTTGACAGCTTACAGTCAGGTTGCTGCAGGAGGCATGAGCAAAAGAGAGGGAAAGGGGAGAGAGATCTGCTGGTTATGAAGACATGTCTGTTCTTAATTCTCTGATGTACTGTGCACCTTGGGATATCTGAATTTCACATTTTTGTTTCTCGTTTTTGTAAAATATATTTTCACTTCTAACCCGTTCTCCAGGAATGCTCCTGTTTTCCAGTACCTTTCTTCTCTCTGATAGAGAGATGAAAGGGAAAAGCATTCCCAAACCAGCTCCCCCATGTACGTACAGGCACATATCACATGCCCTCATATGCATGTAAACACCATAACATGCTTTGTCCCTGTTTGAAGGCACTGATACAAATGTACCCTTGCACACCTGCAAGTGATGCCTCTCTGGTCCTCCTCCCTAGGGTCTGGGAGGGGCTCTGCTTCAGGGCCTGGATGTCACATTCCAGGAAAATTAGTGTTCTGAGGCATTTGGGGTTTCAGACTTGCCTTCTTGTCTTAGAGTTTGTACAGTATAGACATGCCACACACCTTTTCTGGGCAAGCATGACCTCTTAGAAGCCAACATGCCACAAAGACCACCTTGTGATCCTTTTGGCTTCCCTACTGGGAGTTTTTAGCTGCTTCTCCCTGGCATTAAGTGCGGCTGTGCACCTTGGTAACCAGTTTTGGAGTTGCCTTCTGAGTGGGTTCAGTCCTTTCCTGAGCATCTGTCACAGCTGTCTGGCTGTCGAGGAGGGAGCTGGGGCAGAGTGATGCTGTTCACAGACTACTTTTGGAGGATGAGGCCTGTTTGGAGCAGCATTGCTGGCCCCGCCTGCAGTGCACATGGTTCCTCCTGTGCCGGTACAAAGTACCGATGAGTCCTGTTCAATAGGAACAACCCGCAGGGGGAGCTGAGCAGCAGGAGAAGGTACTGGCAAGTGGCCATCAGCTTGCCCCAGGGCTCAGGTCTGAACATGTTCAGTTGAACAGCATCAGTGGAGAAAAATTAAACTCTTAAATTAATACTTTCAGCTTCAGTGATTAGAGGTAATTAATAATGCAGGTGAGAAAGCGTACTTACTCTTTCAGCACTCTAAATTAAGAGAGACCTATTTTTCAGAAAGCTGTATCAGATCACGTCTCATTGTTCCATAGGGTTTTTTTGATTTGAGGGAGTACTGCATATGAGACCTGGTTAGGCATGGACTCAGAGTCAGCTTGCAAGTGTCTACACAGAGTTTGTGAACAGTTTGGAGGGGGCCCTGGGGACAAAAATCTTCCCTGTTTTCCTACAAAGTGCTGCTTGATGCTTGGTGCTGCCAGTTTTGGGAAGGGGGGGTAGTGTCTGTGGGAAGTTAGAGAGGGAATGGCTGAGATTCCTCAGAGCTCTTGCAATGTTGTGGCAGGCCCCATCGACCCTGGTGAAGACAGTATCCAGGGCTGCAGCACACTGGTAGCAGGCCTGCAGATAGATGTTTCATTAAAGTATTGTTTACTTTTTATTCCTTATGTTTTTCTTCAGATACAGCACATGGGAGCCAGAGGATCATATCTTGGACCCTCGCCTGGTAGTGGCTTATGAAGAAAAGTAAGGTCGCATGTTCGTTCTCTCCCTGAACACTGGAAAAGAAATACTGTGTTTATTTCATTAGATGCATAAAGTGCTCCATTGTTCCTACTTCAGTTAAAGATGAGATGTATAGCAATGAATGCTGCTTGATTTCTGTGCCCTAGTGTTGGTTGAGATGGACAAGACAAGGTTAAAGCAGCTTTGATTGGCAGTGTTCAGGAAATGAGGCCAAGAACTAGCAGCATTGAGCCAAAGAACAGTCAGTCTCAGGTTTTAATCAGGTCCAGAGCTGGACTGGAGTGATGTGAGGTGATAAGTTTCTCTAACCCATCCTTCATCTGCTGTGTCAGAGAAATTCCCTTATTGCAAGGCTTTCACTCCTACAGGAAGCAATTCTGGGATGTTTTCCAAGCCCACCCTGGTCACCACTGGATTTTAGTGAAGGAAATTGAGGGAGATGTGCTGCAAAAGGTCGAAGTCCCAACTAGGTTTTATGCTGTGGTATTTAGTACTTAATTTGATTTATGTTCCTCTTTCACAGGGAAGAGAGAGACCGTGCATCGGGGTACAGGAAAAGAGGCCCCAAACCAAAGCGCCTCCTACTGCAGGTAGCCTCTTGCTCTTCTGTGTATTTCTAACTCTTAGCAGCTGTGCTGCTCCTCTGCTCTCAGAGGGGTGGTAACTGTCTGTTTGCTGTTGCACGGACATAATTGGAGGTTAGAAGTGAACACAACACCATGAAATTGGTGATTAGGCAGATAGTTTTAGCCTGTTAGATGAGGAGTTAGCTAATTTGTCTTTTAAAAATGCAAAACAAAATAAAACAACAGTTCTTGCTCTGTGAACTGGGATTTTATAAACCAAGGGCCTGAGTGGTTGCAGGTTACCTGGTTTGTCTGTTCTTTTAGTTTTATGGTGAGCTTGGACTTCCCATCAGGTTAAAGGTAGCCGCTGTTTGGAAGCAGAGTTTCAGCACATTCCCAAGCAAGGCAGCCAATCCTGGGAAGCACGTATTAGGAAGAGCTTAGATGACAGTTCAAGAGGTGAGAGAAACAGTGTTGTAGAAGCAGCACACCATACCCTAGCTCATCTGGATGCTAGGGGACTTTTTTCAGGGACTGAAAAAAGAACAGTTTCCTGGCTCCCAGGGGGGAGCACTGCCTGTACAATGAGATGTCTGCTCTGACCCTGTGTTGATGTCTTGGCAGCGGCTCTATGGCATGGACTTGAGGAGTGCCCACAAGGGAAAGGAGAAGCTCTGTTTCTCTCTTGCACGGAGATTTGGAGGAGGAGACAGTAGCCTGTCAGGGGACAAGACAGGGCAGGCAGAGTTCCCAGAGAAGACTGGGGGAGCAGTCCTACCATTCTCTCTCCGGAAGCAACGCAAAAACCAGAAGTACCTGCGACTGTCAAGGAAGAAGTTCCCCCGCATGGCGAGCCTGGAGAACCGAAACTGCAGGCATGAGTTTTTCCTGAATGACACAGTGGGCCTAGAGGCCAGACAGGGCCCTGAAGAGTGGGAAGCCATGCAGGACACTAGCAAAGAAGGTAAGGCCAGACACCCCTTGGCTGTGAAGCTCTGGGGCATGTGAAGGATGCTCTGTGTCCTTCCTACTTGGTTACCTCCTCCTGATCTTCTGGTTTAGGTCAGGTCCTCAGAGCAGCTGGCTCATATTAAGGCCCTCTTGTTTGCAAGTTTCTCTCTTGTTTGAAGAGCACAGATTAATCTGGGTTTTTTTGGTGCTGTTGCCTCTCTGTAGTCCTACATCTGTGATGTCCCTCCCAGTATAAGAAAACATGGAGAAGATACTGCAAATTACTCCCCTTTTAGAGTTTTCTCCCAGCAGAGGTGACACAAGTGTGATAGTGAAGAACTCCACCTTTGTCCATATAATTCACACATGCTCAGCCCACTGCTTGGCTCAAAGTAGCTTGGCGAGCAGTGGACAAGCTTGGATACCAGCACTCCTTGTAGTGCTGCTCAGAGAAGATACAGGAATTCTGCTAGGAACCCATAGTGCACTCTCCTGCTCCCTTCTTCCCTTTCCTCCTCACACCCCTCTAAAGTCTCTTGCTACAGAGCCATGCAAAGGGAGGATGAGAAAGATGGAGTGAGGATGGTAACTCCTGCCTCATCCCACTGAGTAGGCAGCATGAGTGTGGGGATGGGAGATGTCCAAGCACATTTGGCGTTTTGCAGAGGGATACCAGCATCTTGTGCAGGAGAGCTGTAGGATGTGTGTGTTGCTCTCAGTTACCAGGGAAACTCTATCCTTGCATTGTCAGAGCTTCTGAAGGCGTAGCTTTCCTGAGGAGTAGAAAAACCGGGCTTATGCTTCTTGTAGTAGCTAAGGGAATCCTGTTACTCCTTGCTAGGAGTAGCTGTTAGCCAGCTGGGATAGGCAGGATTGTAGGGAGAGGGCTGTGTTCTGGGAATCAACACTATTCCCTCCTTTCTGAGGGAGGCTGGAACGGTGCCCAGAATCCAGGGAGGCAGCAATGAGAGTCACACAGAGTAGCTCACTGTTACATCCTGGCAGTGGAGAAATGTGTGGGGCTGTTCTGACCCAGAAGTTTGGGACTCTAAAGCACTTGGGGATCATAAGAGTAAGTGGCACTACAGAATTGTAAAACTGTTGTTCTCCCCTTGACATATGGTCTTCATGGAATCCCAGTTGTTGTTAGGGGAGATTGGACTTTTTCTGAGGTGAAAGTAGGCACCCTAGGTGCTGGAGGCAGAAGCCAGGAAATAGACTCTTAAGGGGCCTTGTTATTTGCCCAGGTTGGGATCACAAGGTATATAGTACAGGTAGAATGACAGGGAGAGGGTTCATTTTCCTTCCTCTCTCTCTGTTTATGTCCCAGTCTCTGTCAGTTTGGAGGAAGTGAGGCTTTGGATAGCAGAGGGACTGATAATTACTCATACAGTGAGAAAGTGCAGGGGTGCTTAGTTTTTCTGTATGGAGCTGTCTGGGAGAAAAGGAAGTATATGAGAAAGGGAGAGCAGCCTTTCCACGGAGCTATTGATGGATTTTTGAGAGAATCACACCCAGGCTGGGTTGCAGGTGCACTATGAGGCAGGCCCTCCATTTTTAATCCCTTTGACTCCTGTATAAGTGTCTGAAGACTGTGTGTAAGAGCTTTGGGTTTTTGACTTTTCAGCAGGGTAGGGCCTTTAGAGGCAGGTGAGCTCACAGTAGGATGAGTGTGCTTTGGTGACACAAAACCGAATTAGGGGCTGAGTTGAGGTGAGAGGCGTCAGGGAATTGCGGATAGTTAGATGAGCTAGGTGGGTTTACAGGCCTTTTGACATCGCTATAGGCTGCTCTGATGCCACTGGACACCTTTGTTAGTTTTTCCTTTTCCCATTATATCCTGCAGTGATTCTCCATTTTCACTTAGCCTCTGAGGGGAAGGCTTGCCCATGCTCTTTCTTGCTTTGTATATGCAGATTCAAGCTGATTTCACCAACTTCAGTCAAAAAGAAGACCCTTTTTCCATCCACCCCTTCCTTCTCTTCTTTCTGCCTCACCTTCTTTCTCACTAACATGCTCTTACCTGCCTTTCCTTCTGCAGCAGATGTGGATGCCAGTCTCCCTTGGATCCCCACTGTGCCCCCCAGCGAAGTGACAGTGACAGACATCACGGCAAACTCCATTACCGTCACTTTCAGGGAAGCACAAGTGGCTGAGGGCTTCTTTCGAGACCGGAGTGCACAGTTCTGAATCTCTGTTTGCAGTGCTCCCCAAAACCAGTGCTTTTAGGGTGGAGCTAGGGAAGGATTATGTTATCCCTTAAGATAAAAAAAAAATCCAAAATGTCTCCTCTTAAAATGTTTACAGAAACCTTTTTTTTCTCCTTTTCCCCCTTTCAGATACGCAAAAAAGGGCAGTGTAGGGGATGTGTGTTTGCCATTGCTTTGTCCAGCTGAAAAACTGACAGCCCTTTCCCTGGCAAAGACTCCCCTCCTTGATGTGAAAGCAGCAAACTGAACAATTTGCCTTTTATCCTGTCAAGTGGCGGCAGCTGCATTTGTGGAGAGAGGGCATGTGGAGGTGGAAAGAGAGCTGGGTCTCTAGCCTGCCGCCCTGCTCTGCAACTGATATCCCTTGGATAACGATACATCTCTGTGCATTGCTCTTCCCACCTTCCTCCTCCCTCTCTCTTCCTGCAGCAGTGAGAGGCGGCAGATCCTACCTGTGTAGATAACTGCAGCCTGTTAAGACTTTCTCTCCAGTGCTGGTTTCCCTGTGGCCTGCTGTCAGGACTTCAGAACCGTATTTGCCTGTCTGTGGTAAGTCAGTCTTTGCAGCACGGGTCCAAATAGGCAGCAGAGGTTTCTCTCTTTGATTGCTGATCATGCAGAAAGGCTGAAATGCATTTCTGAAATCTAAATTGGCAACACAAATTCAATTTGCTGTCATTAAAAGCTCGGAAACCCAGCACAATCAAGACATACCATTCTGTATATGCTAAGCAGGATTTCCAGGCTTGGCTCTGCTGTGTGAGGAATGCGTTATGGAAAGTGGGGTCTTCTTACCCTTTGCCAAATTCAGTATTAATAACAAATGCTGCCCTGAATCTGTGGTAATAAGTTGGTTGAAAACTGATCCCTCTGCCCTGGGAGGAGAGGCTAATAGGACAACTGAAGCATTGCCTGGCACTGCAAAGATATCCAAGAAACTGGCACAGGCCCAGGATGCATGAATTGGACAGAAGTGAGCTAGAAATGGACCTTGATTAGCAGCAAATTCTGTTTTTGGATCCCATAGAGAGATCCAAGGTAAACAACATGTGGGAAAGGCATGTATTAGATTTGAGGAGGTGAAAAAACTTCTTAGCAATGAGAATTCTTGGATTGTACTTCCTGAGTGATACTCTTCCTTGACTCCAGTCTCCTCACAGTATCTGTGATCCTGTACTACTTTACTGATAGGAACTTCCCCCTGGAAGGCTTAAAAATCTTTGCCAAGGAAAGCAGTCTGCATTCCAATAGACCCTGCCTAATCTTGCACTTAAAAATGCCTTGTGCTGGACTGCCTGTGACACTTTGAGGTTTTTGAAGAATTGATGTATTTTGAGTTGATAGTTTAGCATAGCATCTGTTCTTGCACATGCATGTTCTCTTACATTTTTAAAAGCAAATTCTATTTAAATAACTTAATTTTTAAATATAGACCTTTTCCTATGGAAAGCAAGAAAAGTAAGCTAGAGTCTAAAGTGGGAACTGCAGAACAGAATGCTGCAGGGTAACATTGGCTACTGTCATGATTACTATCCTCAAACCCTTTGTTTCCTCACCACACCCCACCTGAAGTATCTCTTATATGCTGTATTTCTTCTAAACTAAGCTATGAGCCTTCTGAGCTCTGAAACACCTGTGAAAATCCTCAATGTGTTCCTCTGAGGGGCTTGGCTACTGGCCTGGGGCTTCCGGTCCTCCAAACATTTTGCAAAGTGCTTGCATGCCCCTTTCGTTTTTATTAAAAGCAGGCTTTACCTCAGATAGGACATGGCAGTTCAGCATAGATTTAGGATTTGCCCTTCCATCTCAGAACTCAGGCTTTGACCAAGCCTGTCTTCCACTGTGTCACAGCAGTTTCAGGACCACTGGGAAGATCTTGAATTTCTGGACTGACCTTTTGTCTCAAAGAAGGAAGATGGGAGTTTTATTATGGAGAAATCTGAGAGGGTGAGAAGTGGAAGTTGGGGAGGGGAATTACAAGGTGGGAGGAAGAGTGAGTGGGGAAGAAGCTTGCAGTAGCTAGCAAGGGCAAACTGATGAGGTAAGCATGCAGGCGCAGGATGTTTGTTGAACGTGGGTGTCCAGAGCGAGGCTTCTGTGTCTGGAGTTGCACCCTCTTCTGCAGGATGTGGGGTCAGACAGTGTTGTTATCGTCATTCCCACACACACACCCTCTTCCTGATACCTGCCAAGTGTGCTGAATCCCTGCGTCTCTCTTCTGCTGAGACCAGTGGACACAGCACATGGCTGAGTCCACTCTTGTGGGTTGTAGCAGGTCAGGTAGCGATGGTTGCAGAAGCATAATATTTTAAAAGAAGCCTTGAACTGCAGCTCATCCTCGTAGATCTTCATAGCATTTATAGGATTTAGTTTCTTTATTCTAATGCAGCAGCTGCTGCCTTTGCCATGTACATCTCAGTGTACAAATATACCAAAAAAAGCTTCCTATTTACTAAGTTCCTGGCTTTGGCTGACATCGGAAGCAATACCAATCCTGCATCAGGAAAGAGCTTGTCCTAATAAACCAGATTTCCATCCTCTGCTTTCTTTCCGCTCGCCAGCTGACTGTTCTCAACGCTTTGTTTTGGCATTTTTCTTTAAACATATTTTCTTCCTTTTGCAGTGGTGTTTTCAAAGACTTGTGGTGGTCTTGCAAAGAGGATCCACCCACAGTTTTATATCTTAATCATTTTCTTGGATCAGGCTAGCTTGTGTTCCACTGGTGACTAATCATCTCAGTGCATGAAGTGTGGAACCAAGTACCTGGCTGCCATGCTGCTTTGTGTCAGTGAGGAGCTAACTGTAATCGGGTTAAGATGCAACAAGCTGCACGTGCGTGGGTTTGGAGGTGGGGGGATGTGAAGAGGAGTTTGTGGTAGGAAACTAAGCAATTACTTCATTGGTGTGGACTTTTTTTTTGACATTCATGAATTCTTGTTTATCTTAAAGATCTTCTTGAGAAGATTTTTCTCCTGATCTTTTTAAAAACATGGCTCTGTTCCACATTGTCTGGTGACATATTGTTGTAAATTTTCTTGGTAGAGCTGGTCTTCAGGAAGTTTAAAATTAGCTTTATTCCACCTCTACAGGTGTAGCGATCTATGGAGGTTTTACTAGTGATGGCAAGAGAGGTTGTCTGGGTTTGTCTCTTCTCCCCAATACTGTCCATCTGCCAGTTCAACCCAAACCACGAAAATTGAATTGGGACCTCTTGTACTAACATATCATGAAAATCAGATGCTGTGCTTGGAGCTTTGTTAAGCATTCCGTTTGATTAGAAGAGCCAGAATAGCATCCAGCTGAAGCTGAGTTTAATAATTCTATTTGAAGCACAAGCTGAGAATAGAAATGGGCTAACTCTCCCATACCTCGTTTGGCTCTGTGGCTGTAAACAAGAAAAACAAACTTCAGCCAGTGGAAATTACTGAACTGTACACAAGAAACAACCTTCTCAGAGAAGAACTGTTCTAATAGTCATTCCTAGAACTGTTTCCATGTGAGAATTTACCAGCAGTGTTTGGGAAACAGGTTTTTATTTCACAGTTCTTCTTGCAGTGAACTCACTGTATGTATGACAGAACCGAAGGGCTTCATGAGACTGGAAAGCCTTTATTGTTAACACTGTGTTTAAAAAAAACGTGGAAAGTGAGGTGTATATTCCTCCGTGAGGTATATATTCCTCTGTTCCTAGATGGTTATAAACTAGATGTTATTGCTCTGATATATGTGATGCCTTGGAACAGCAAGTTTTAACAAGTACATAGTGGCATTAAGTAGCCTCATAGCTCCTGCATGCTCTTTATTGTCTTGCATTTGCTTGGGGGCCTTTCTGCTTGTGAAGTTAGACCAAGGTGATTTCTTTTCTTTTCTTTTTTTTTTTTTTTCCCAAGCATAGGCAAGATATTATTGTGAGAACACCCAAAAGCAGTTCCATTTGCCAAAATAAGCCCAAATTTGTTAGTGAATTGACTCTTGTTTATGTCAGAGCCTCAGACATAAAAAAGCTTATTGAGAAATGAATGGCTTTTTTTTGTTATTAGTGTTGTGAAACTGTCCAGAATTGTTCTTCTGGTGTTTTGTGACTGAATGTATGAAATTGTTTGTTCACCTCACGGGGGGCCCTTTGCCCCAGTACTGTTTCCTGCTGTACACCAGCTAGTGCTGTTTGATGGTTTCACTGGAATAGAGAAGGGAGGCCTCACACAGGTCAAAAAATAGGCAGGGTAGCTCATGCAAGCCCCTCTGTGGTGGCCACAGCAGAGGCCAGGGTGTGGAAGACAGCAGGGGCTGTCAGCCACATCTATGTATTAAGCAAAGCAAAGTCTACCACCACCTCCCCACCCCTCCCTCTCCTCATGAGCTTTAAACTTTTGTTTTCCAAAGTAGGGAAAGTGAAAAAAAAACCTCCTTTTTTAAACGTAATTAGATCTACCCATCTTCTGTTCCTCCCTGGCTTGTCTGCAGCCTAGGAAGAAGAGGGCAGTGTGCTTTTCTGGGAAGATAGTAGGGGCAGCTGCCAGTCAGGGGAGGGAGGGACAGAGTTGCCTCAGAGTTGCTCTCACTAGGAGGCTGAGGATAGGCCTCTGGGTGAACTGGCAGTTGAGAGAGAAGGTGTGTTAGAACTTTTAGTGAAACTGTTCCCTTGGATCTCCAGGAGGAGTTCTGAATGGAGAGAGGAGATGGTGATTGCTGCATTTATGTATCTGTCTTCTACCATTTGGGAATGCAAGGGAGATGTGTAGGTTAACAGCTTGCATAGGGTACCTTCTGCATGGGAATGCACAGCATTGGCACATACAGGTAAAAGGGACAGGTTCCTTTTGCCGTGCCTGTCATATAAGTTTTCCCAAAGGGTACAATAAACTTGTTTTGAGACAGTAGCTTATGATCAAGAGGCCGTGTTGTCCTCTGTCTGCTGAACTTACTGTCAGACTGAAAGGGTGAACCTTCTGAGTGTCAAACCACTGGATTCTCCTCAAGCAGATGGTGAAGATGGGAAGACCTATAGAACAGCACCAGAAAAATTGGAAAGAGAGAGAGAAGCAATTGCTTAAAATGAAATGCAGCCCCTTCAGATCCTTTGCTGTAACAAGCACTTGCTGTAGTGATGACCCCTTTTTCTCTTCCACCTCTTTCTCTTTCACCCTTAGTTTCTCAGAGTCCAGTGGCTGAACAGGGAGCAGGTGGGAGATGATCCCTAGTTAACTGGGAGTTGCAGAGAGGTACAGAGCTCAGTGGGCGCACCTAATGGCTGGCAGGAAGGGGATGGAATGCAACAAAGTTGGGGTGGGGTAGAGGCCTTGCTGCTGAGCTTGCCTCCATCTCCTGTGGGCTGCCCTGCAGAGATGGTAGGGATTCTTCTCCAAGTCAGATGCTGAGAGTTCCTAAGACTGCTTGTAACCTCTATCACAGTGTATCTCTTTACTGGGGTAGAACAGTTTTGGCTGAGAGGGGGAATTTGGAGGAGGAGGTGGAAAAACCTTTTTTTTATTATTATTGTTTTTTAACAAGAAAATGTAGTGTCAGCACGAAAAAGCTTTTTGCAAATCTGTCAAAATGTTAAGCAGCTTTTTTTTTGGTTTTAAATCTGAAGTATGTTTTGAAGCACTTTGGAAATGCAAAGCACTAGGAGTGCTAAGTACTCCTTATCGTCTGTCTAAAAGTGGCATTTGAAAAGCAAAAGATGTATCTGTTTCAGGCTGCTGGCTGCTCCTTATCATTTTTCCAGAGCTGCCATCCAGCCCTTTGCCTCCCTCCCATGGCTGGAGGGGAACATGCTCTACCATGCCAAGAAATGGAGGGCTCCCTCAGGGAGGGGAGGAGACCTGCTAAGTCCCTCGAGCGCCTTTGGGGTGCAGGTTGGCTTCCTCCCTCCCCACCTCCTTTGAGTGAGGAAAGGGAAAAATGAAGTTGAGTTTTGGTTGAGTGTGGTCTTAGTCTGGAACTATGACCATTTCTTCCAGCTCCGGAGACAACTTCACAGAGTTTCCTGTTTATAAAATTGCACCTTATTAGCATAAATGAGGAACGGGGAGATGTCTGTCCTTCTGCAGGGAGTGCGGAGAGGAAGGGGGGGTGAACCAGAAGCTGTATTCAGTAGGTACTGGATTTTTCCAGAGGCTGTTTCTTCACCTCATCTTCAACAGAAGGGCAACAAAAGAACTAAAATAATTTAGTGAAGCTTTTATTCTGTGTCTCTCAAGAACCTTTTGAGCAGGCTAATGGGAGAGTCCTTACCTAGCCAGTTCTACTTAGCATGGGGGGACTGAACCCAGTTTTCTCACTGGGTTTTCAGCACCAACCTTTTCCTTCAGCATATGCACATTGTTCAAACTCTTCTGCACACTGACTAATCTAATTTGGTGTGCTCCCTTTCTGTTGGGGAGAAGATGGGGGATGACAGGGTCACTTAGAGTGGAGGGTCCCCAGTTATTTTTGTTCTTTTTTCTTCAGTTGTTGCTGTTGTTCCCGTCAGCACGCTAGACTATTGGAGTCTTTGCACACAGAAAGCTTCCTTTTGCACAGAATGAGCTTCTAGCTTTTGTACAGACTAATTGAATGTATTTGGGGAAGGGGGGGAAATAAGGAGTAAACCAATTCCAAACAAACCAATCAGAGTATAATGCCTTTTCTGAGCAAGTATGTGCTGTAAAAGGAGATTGTAATAGCAAAGGGAGGGCAGGCTCAAGTATAATTTGACACAAAGTGTGGTTTTATTTTTGTACTGATATGGGTAAGAGACTGTACAGCATCTATTTATTTAGATGATTTATGTGGTAAATGTTGCAAACAGAATTATTAAAATATTAAATATGAGAACTGACATTTACCTCTTGATCTGTCTGTGTGGTCATTTACCTCCGCTTACTTTAATTCTGTAGCTGAATTATTTTCCACCAGTTACCTCTATTGGTATAAACATGCAGTGCAGCTGGAAAAGGAATGGAAAATGTGCATGCATGCATGAGAGAGATCAGTGAAGAAGGATCAATGAAGAATGGAGCCTGCAAAAGGCTGTTGCTGACATTACTCATTGTTTTGATTAGGGGAGGTCAGGTTTTTATTAATTTTTAACCCACTAGGTAGGTTAGGGCTGTACAGAGTTGATCTGGGATGGTTGGTCCTTGATGGATTATAATTTGAAGAGGAGAACGCCAATGGCAGGTTGACTGCTGCTGTGAGTTTAGGAAGTTTTCCACATCCTTGCACAAGGCTGTGGTGCCAGGACAGCTCTGCCAGCACCAGGAGAGTGTTGGTGTGCCCCGTATCCTGTGTCTCTTGTGGGAATGGAGAACATTGGAGGCAAGGCTGGGGCTGCCAGACATGTTTCACATGGGTAACCAGTAGGGAAGCAGCTCTCCTCCAAGCCAAAGCCTCCAGTGGGTGGTCCTGCAGGGCTTCCAAGGACCTCTTCAGGAGCACAGCTGCTCCTGGGCAGAGTTTGTCCCCTGGTTCACCCCAGGTAATGCAGGGCTTAGCCAAGTACTGGAACTGCTGATACTCCATGGAGAGAATTCCAAATGTCTGTTAGTCCACTTCAGTGTCCACCTTGCTCCCTCAAGGTGTGTCCCTCTCCATCCTCTGGGGAGGGGAAGACTAAGCTGTTCATTGAGGTACCTTGGCAAGAGAATGGGGCTGTCCAAGATGGCTGTTGTAGATGTAAGGTAGAGATGAGCCCTGCACCTGATCACAGCTGTGATGTCAATCATAAAAACGTGGAGCAGAAGCAGAGGGGGATGGGGTGCATTTCCTGAGTTAGTCATGGCTCAAGTCAGTGTGGTTAGGTCTTGCCTGTGTTACCAAAGCACTGTCAGCATGCTTGCTTTGAGCCAGGGAGGCTGGAGCTGAGCGATGGCATCAGAGCAGGACTCCAGCCAGCCACTTACTTTCTGGCAGGCACAGCAGCTAGCGAGTCAGGTGAAGCTGTAAGAAACTGCAGTGCAGAGTTACAGGAAAGCCTACTCTGGAGGTTGTCTCTTCCTACCCCTGCCAATGCTGCAGAGGCTGGCTGGCACTAGGAACTCACAACAGCTTGTTCTTTGGCATGCATGTGTTGGCTGGATTAAAGGTTAATCTGGGCAGTACTTCTATTTTTTCATTATCTGTTGCTATGCCACCCCTCTGATCCATGCAGTGCAGCCGGCTCGCCTTGCACGGCTCTCTTCTTCGGGTGCCTGAGAACGAGGGCACCCTGGTGAAAGGCGAATCACACAGTTTGAGTAGCTCCGTGTTCTCTGAGAAGTGCAGAGTGAAATGCAGTGTGTGTGTCCCCTGCCATGGCAGTTACCTCCTGTCTGTTCAGTACCACACATCTTCCCTTCCCTTGGTCCTTCTCTTCCCAGCATTTTGCTCACCAAGCAACTGTTTTTGAATCAAGAATGCAAGAAATTTGGGGGACTTGTGTAATCACCCTCATGTAGCAGCAGCCTGGGCAGCTAGGCTCCTTTGGGAACTCCTAGGCAGGCTCCAGGGCTATCGTAATACCCTAGCAGTGTAGGCACAACACAAACCCCATCGACCTTCTTGTCTTAATGCTATGTCAAAAAAGTTGGTGGGCACGAGGGGTGGTTGTTCTGGCCACTGCTTGGGCCATGCTGAGCCACCCATACCTCGTGTGTGGGGAGGCATGTGGTCAGCTCCAAGGAATCTACCTTTGCTTATGTATGTTCCAGAGTTGCAGGAGGGAAATCTCAGCCTGTTTTGACCCAGATGACCACAGGGTTGCTGGGTGTTTACAGCTGCACCCACTCCTGGTGCAGGTGAGGGAGTGACTGTTTCCTTACCAAAATCTGGTGCTCCTGGTGGTGACCTCCCTGGAGTAAACAGCAGTGGAGTCAGTTGATCGACCCTTGGAGCTGTTCTCGTGCTACTCCTGCCAGGCCCACAAAAAATGAGCCTGGAGGCAGCTACTGGCTTTGAGCAGGTGAGTTTCCCCATTATCAAGCATCATTTAAAAAATACACAAAAATGTTCTTGCACCTGCTGCTGTCCCCTTGTGCCTGTACAGCACTGGCCAGTGGTTCTTGTGAGGAAGGTCTTAGTGCTTCCCCAGTGCTAGCAAGAAGTGCTACAGTGTATCCTACGGCACCAGAGTCTTGCAGACAGCAAGGTGCCAGAAAAATCTTTTATTTCAGTGTCTGTAGTGAACAATAGCTTTTCCAGGAGAGCCATCTTCCCAAGTGTTTTTTTGTTCTTTTTTTTTTTTTTTTTAAGTATTTTACTGGAAATATGAATGAAACAAAGGAAACGCCCAACAATGCCCTGAACAGCTGGATATTCTGCTACTATTTTGCTTTGTGAGAGTAAAAGTTAGATGAAAGTGTTGGACAATACATGTGCAATGGCAGCTCACAGTGATTTGAGCACTCACTGTGGCTGGAAAGAAGATTCTGCTGACAGGTGGAAGAAGTAAATAACTAGAAAAAGCATGTGGAACTCTCTGAAATGCTGCTGCCCCTTCTGGTCCATGGATCAGGGGTGCCTTGTGCTCCTCGTTGGAGGAGAGGTGTGCTGTTCATGACCCATACATCTGTTTCAGGACAGGGCCACCAATCTTGGTTGCTGCACGTGTGTTTGTGTAGCCAGGTAAAGACTTTTCCCCCTTTTGATTTTGGGCTGCCTGCGTTTTAGGATGGTTGATATCGTTGGTTGAAAATTCAGTTACTTGACACTCAGCTACATGTGTAAAAGCAGTTGTTTCAACAAAGCGAACAGTAACAAATATGCTCATTTAAATGTGGATGGTGTTAATGAACACAATGTGCAAAGTTAAAAAAGTGAAAAGCAAAACGCAATGGGTGTGATGGACTTGTTCTTTTGAAGTCACCTTCAAGTATAAGAAGAATTGAGATTTAAAAAAAAAAAAAGTGGCATCTGGAGAAACAGGGCGGTTCAGAAGAACACTCTAGGTGAGATTCTTAAGGGGTTTTTCTTGCCTGACATGTGATGATAAATACCTGAGCAAGGGCCTCTTGCATCCTATTCTGGAAGTGAGACGTAATACCTAAATGCAGAATTATCAGTGACCTGACCGCAGCAACACTTCAGTTCTCTGAATTGTTCTCATGTCCTGGACCAGGGTCTGTGTGGCTGTCCATTTGCTGTCTCAGTCAGCATTCAGCAACCTCTCAATTCATCCCCTTTCAAACTGGTGGTGAGGAGCAGGTCCTCTCCTGAGTCCCTTTTCCTCTGGGCAGGGAGCTTGTGGTGGCTGCACCATTTCAGCTGCTAAGGTGAGAAAGAACAAAACACTGGCGGATCTTGCCTGAATCGCAGGGAGTGAGGAAAACATTAGTTTTTCCTGCCTGCCTGCCTTGACCTGGGGAAATCCATCCCTGCTAGTACTGGTCTTATAGCCATAGCATAGCTGTTTCCAGACTATCCTCCAGGGCTAGAGCTGGTAAGGGAAACGGAAGGTGAGTACGAATGGAGAAAGTGTTATCGAAGGCCACAGGGGCTGTGAGTGGTCCCTTCCAGGCCGGGGATGGCAGATGCCAGAGGGATAGATGGCTGTGCTCTGTATGTACCTGCTGAGGTCACCGCGGGCCCAAAACGAGCCCAACAGCGAGTGGGGCACTGCTGATGGCCCTCATCACAGCTCCCCCTTTTTATCCAGAAGATGCCTGACATGCCCCCCTGCTCCTCCACCAGCCAGGTGAGAATTGAAGCAGGACAGGCTGTGCAGGGTGGGACCTCCAGGTGAGGGAGGGCCCCGAGCTCCACCCCGCAGCAGCGCAGGGCCCTGAGCTCCCATGTGGAACCCCAGAGAATCGGTTTTGATCGAGTTTTTTTTCCTTTGTCTTTACAGTACCTGCAAGAGGGTGCAAAGCACGCCGCAAATTAATTAGGGTTTTGCAGAAACAGTCTGGGCAGGGAATTCCTAAGTGACTGAACATTTTGGGGGGGTTTATGCAGGTTTACGTAGCATGCTTGGCCCATTTACCTTGCAGTGCCTTATAGTGGCTCGAAAATTGGATCTGACACTGGCACCCATGCACGCCATCCACACAAAGGCCAAAATAAAAATAACAAGGATTTATCGCCTTTTTTGTTCATTTTTACCATCGGTAGGTGCTTTAGTGCTGCCTGCTTCCCCGCCGGCGGGAGGGGGTGACGGTGCATCTGCAGCGGGAGGAGAGGCGGCTGCCGCCATTGTTTTAGGCAAAAGAAGGCCCCGTTGGGGCGGGAAGGGGCAGCACTGCCGCCCTGCCGGAGGTCTGCCCGGCCACGATTCGATTCGGTTCGATTCGGTTCGACCCCCTTCGTTCCCCGCGGTCCGGCAGGTCTGTGGGCGCGGCCCCTTTAAGGGTCCCGTTGTAAGGGTTGGGGCGGGAGGGGGCGCGCGGGCGGGCGCGAGGCGGCGGCGGCGGCGGCGGCACGAGGGG
>VXAU01004747.1:99483-120841 GCA_013399695.1 Formicarius rufipectus | reverse complement strand
CCTCCCCTGCTCTTTCTCCCCCATGTGTTGCAGGGGCGCATCGAGTACCTGGTGAAATGGAAAGGCTGGGCCATCAAGTGAGTGCATCCCGCGCAGGCTGCGGGGGCGGGGGGCGCGGGATGGGGCGAGATGGGATGGGCGGTGGGGGTGTCTCCGTGTGCGGCTGCCGGGGGGTTTGGGCGCTGACCCGTTCGCTTGTTCCCCACCGCTGCTCCCGCCCCGGCAGGTACAGCACCTGGGAACCCGAGGAGAACATCCTGGACTCCCGCCTCATCGCCGCCTTCGAGCAGAAGTGAGTGCTCATCCCCCACCCCGGGCTGGGGGGGCTGCAGCAGCAGGTTTGGCTTTGGGTGGGCGAGCGGGCAAGACTGTCCAGGCTCGCCTTGTTTTTTTTTTCTTTTTTTTTTTTTTTTTTTTTTTTTTTTTTTCTTGGTAAAAAAAAAAATCCAAACTTGTGTGCTTCTGTTTCTCCCTTTGGGAAAAGTTTTAACTTCTTGACACATTTGATTCCCTAAAGGGAACGAGAGCGTGAGCTGTACGGGCCCAAGAAGAGAGGACCTAAACCTAAAACTTTTCTGCTGAAGGTAACTCTTATTTAAATAACTTTGGTCTAGCCAAATGTCTCTCAAACCTTTCCGGTGCATGCCCTTGGAAGGACTGGACTTTCAAGTGACTTGTGCCTGATGCCGGGCTCTGGAAGCGCGGGGAAAACCCAGCAGGAAAGGGGGGGGTGGGCAGAGGCGCAGAAGCCTATGAGGGGAGAGCGAGTGTGCGTGCGACGGCTGCCTCAGCGGGACGGTCGGCACACGCAGATGTGCGTGGTGAGGCTGCAGTCTCTTTTTCCAATATCCTCTCCCTCTCACGGCCTTGTGCTGCCGCAGTGGAGAGCTAGCTAGCCTTGCTCCCTCTTCCTTCAGCAGCCTGTTCCATCCAGCCTGTGCCCTGCAACTTAGCAGCATGCTGAGCAGTCGGGCAGCTGAGGCGGGAATCCCGCTGCCACTCGTGCTCCTCTGATTGTGTTTCAGGATGTGGGTGCTCCATGGGAGTTTCACGAAGGGTTCATGTTTTCATCTGTAAACTGCAGGCTTGTTTTGCAGAGGGCAGGGGAATGGGTGGGAGGAGTGTTTCACCTCTGCATAGGAGCTAAGTTTCCAGTTCTCCTCCAACAGACTCAGCATCTCTACAAGAAGATGTTGTCATAGCATCTCTATTTGCTTGCTGTGAAGAGCAAGGAAGATAGTCCCTAGTGCAGGCCCCTGCCTGTATTTTTGCTTTCTCTTTTTAATTAAGAACTCTTAATAACTCTGTGACTGTTATGTGAGCTCTGTGAACTTAATAGTTTACAGACAAAACACCTTGCTCTGCTCCCCTCTTCTCCTCCTTCCTCTCTGTCACAATCCCAGACTTCAAATGAGCGTAGAAAGAACACACCTTTGTACAGTTCAGACAGATGAGTAAGTCCACAGCAGCTTCCCTGGTTTTATTCTGGTATAAAGCTCTGGAACAGCCAGCGTGGACGACCCTGTGGTAAGGCATCGCTATCACCAAGTCATCCTGTGGCTTTGGGCAAGTCATTTAGCCTTTGTGTGTGTTTCCCCATCTGTGAAACAGGTTAATACTTTCCTTTGCCTGGGAGCAGTAAGAGCTTTACTCAACTCAGCGCAGCACTTTTAACTGCATGAGCAGTGGAAAGAACAGTGGGGGGTAGGATGTCACCTCTGCTTTGCGAGGACATAATGAAGCACACGGAAGAAATGCAGGAACAGGCGTATTCTGATGCTCTGTGTAAAACTCAAGGGACCCTGGCAATCCTTGGGAAGTCCTGCTGATGGAACTGTCCTTCTCCCTTATTGCCTGTTTTTCTGCTAACAGTGTTCTGTATCTGCAGATTGAGAATTACAAACGTATCTGATATGTACTACTTCTTACACTATATTCAGGGAAACCAGACTAGTTTGGCTTTTTCTCTTTCTGGCAGTCATGCATTAAATGTAACCCTTGTGTTTAGATTTCCAACAATGAAGAGGAACATTTAAAGGGGAACCACCAGCTTAAAATAGTTCTCTGCCTGAATAAAAGATACTGATATTTCTAACACCTGACACTGTTCAGAGCTGTAGAGAAGTGATTATGCTATGTGTAATCAATTTCTTTTATTTTTTGATTCTGAATGTGATATGGCAAAATCCATTGCCACATTACTCATTGGGGAAAAAAAAGAATCACTCATTTTCACTTATTTAGAAAGCCAAAACCAACCCCCAAACTCAAAACCCACTCATTGCTTCTCTTTTCCCCTTGCCCTTTAAAACCCCCCTAAACTTGGAACCTGAATTATTCAACAGCATCCTTTGAATCACATCCATGACACGTTTCAGTGGCACATTTTCAAACTTTCAAAAAAAATTTTTTTTTAAAAAAAAGTGGTTTCAGCTTCTGCCAGCTTCTGAAACAGTAATGGAAACCTGTAGGTTTGTGGAGCTGGCTTGCTACTTTGTAGAAGGTGTATCGTGATAGGGGAGCAAGATTAACTCCTAAAGGCAGGTGCCACGTTGTGGGAGAGGCTGGCAGGGCAGAACGCTTCCACTGCTGCTTGATTTGCACCTCTGGGAAGGAGAGCTGGCAGAATTGTTAGCACTGACTTGCTATTCCTCTGTGACTTCAGATCCTACCCTAAAAATAACACCCCAGGCCAGGCAGCAAGAAGTAACTCTATCACAGGCAGCCCTATCTGAATTTGTTTGAGCTCTGTTCAGGCAAACCACAACACAACTGTGTCTATAACTGTAACAGAGATGGTGTGATGGTTTACAAACCTCATTCAGTCCGTCTGACCCACTGAAGGTGCACGTTTGACCTCTGCCAGAACTGATGCTGATGTGGGAGGAGCAGGATTGGGTTCTGCCTTGCACATCACTTAACAGTGTTTTCAGTTCTTTCAGCTGCAGAATCTCTTACCAGTGAGAATTTCGGAAGCAGGGGAAGAAATCTGATTCTTGTATCCCAGAGGGAGTATTTGGAGTTGGCAGTTAGAACAATATTCTTTTTGATCTGTTAACTGAACAGATTAGGCCTGTTTACAATGATTTTTAAGCAGAAGTCTGACCTAGGACTGCTTTGGTAGACTAATCTGCTTTCAACTTGGTGGCTCACTAGGATTTTTTGTGTGTATCAGTGCTTAAACTTAGGCTTCTGAGTCTCCAGGATGGCATCAAAATAAGTGCCCTGATATTCCACTGAGTCCCTTGGGTCGTGTGGGTGTTTTAGCTTGCAGTTGAGGCTAGGTTTATCCTGTGATTAGTTCTCAAAAGTTGCAGGTGGGCACCCAGAGGGATTTGTATAAAGCATTCCAGCAGGTTTAGTGGCTCATGCCTTTGGAAAAGCTTTTAAAAGCTGCATCTTCAGCCACCTGCCTTTGTAAGCCAGGCTCTTGTTTCTAACACTTGCCCTTTTGATCAGGCTGCAGAGGCAAATTACAGTCCAGACTGTAATATCACTGTCAAGATGGCCAGCGTTGAAAGTAACCCCTGCAAACTTCAACTACAAAGTTTTGGGCAGGAAATGGGTCTTTATCCTCTGCATACTAGGGGCAAACTTTCCCACAGCTGAGATCAGGCTTGGCGGGAGTTTGTAATTCTTGGGAGGCTGTTGGTATGCTGCAGTCTTGTGCTGAGCAGTGGGAAGGGGAGTCTTAATCTGAAATGGGCAGCACTGTGTGTAAGACACCTTGCTTCTTAGGTGTCTGTCATAAATCATCCAAGAGGATGGGCCCTTAGGCTGCAGGTCACAATAGAAGCAGGTGTGAGGTTAGAAGGAGATACAGCACATGCTGTACTGATCTTTTTCTCCTGCTCAATTTGCTCTTTTTATTTTGCTTTTCCCCAAGCACTGGTGAGTGGAATGCAGAACTCACCAACTTATCGAATAAAGTCTAGCAAGTGCTATTCAGAGATAGAGCTTGATCTGCAAACTCAGTGGGTGGCTGGCAAAGACTCCTAGTCAGAGTGGCCATAAATACTAAGGGGACAAGAGTGGAGAAGGTTAATGGGAAGGAAGAAGTAAGAGAAAACAGTAAGGGAGATTCTTAGTGGGAGAGTGGGGAAAGAAGGGGTTGAGCAGCATGGTGCTCTATCGCTTCGCCCTTTCTTGAACTCTAAAGTTGGAATTGGGTTTCTTTTGATCTCCTCCCTGTTCGTAAATTATCCCTGAGTGGTTTGAAAACAGACCATTTCCCTTTGTAGCATTTTGTTCCCCATCCAGAGGGAATCTAGTTTATGGCAGTGTTGCTTGGGAGAACTGTGCTATGAACTGGCTTTTGCCTTGTCACTTGGAAGACTGCAGAAGAAAGAGGGTGATAAAAAGGCAGAATGATAGCCAAAAAGGGGGAAGAAGAGCTCTTGCAAATGCTGTTTGGAGCAAGGACTGTGGGAATGCAGGTGGAGAATAAAAGACAAAGCAGACCTAGTAATTTATGAGAGAGTAGAGCTACTGTGGTGCAGCAGCGCTACAGGAATTGGCTTGATTTTGAAATAATTAACTAGAAATCCATTGCCGTACAAGGGTTTTTTTGGTTTGGTTTTTTCTTCCAAATTGGAGAGATTTTGGTACAAATCAGGTAAGAGAGGCCTTTCTAAGCACGTGTCCATGTGCGTGCTTGTGTGCCTCAGTGTGTTAAGGGAATAAATGAACAAGTATGCTTTTTGGGCCTCAAGGGACATTTATTCAGAAATAGTAGGGAATGGGGGAGATACACTAGTTCCCAGGGGCGATGAGGGAGAGCTGTACAAGATAAATAAAGGTGATACATATCCCAGAAGGGAAGAGGGGGAAGGGAAGCAATCCTAGCAATTGGCTTGCTCTCGTGACAGAGCACTGCAGCAAGCCTCCAGAAGCTGCATCCTGATGTAGGCTGAGCTGTAAGCAGAAAGTGAATTACTCCATATACATGCTGAGTACCTCTTCAGCAGTGAGAACATCCTGCGGGTGAAAACAGCAAAACCCAGAGAGGTAGTTTCCATTTGGAAAACTTGTGAGCCAGGTAGCAAACTGTGGTGACACAGCTGAAAGGTTTAAATGGGTTTGTTTTTTCAAAGACCTTATGCTCATACAGCTTGTGTGATTGAGAAATGGATCCGTAGCAGGGAGAAGTGCACTAACAACAGATAAAGCTGAGACTTCTCCAAACCAGAGGTAGAAAGTGTCTTAATGTAGAGTTGGAAGCAGGGAAAGGAGAGCCCAGAAAATGTGCTGTTTTCTGCACTGAAGGTACAAGTTGGCATAGTTGATGCCTGAATAAACCTGATCCTGTGGTAGGAATACTGAGCTTTGCAAGTGAGTGAGCTCTGGGGGCTGGTCTTAGATAAAGCATCTGATAGTATTTTTCTTGAAACCTTACCTGGAAAAACAATCTCATGGTAAGCTGAATATTTGCATATTGCTCTTTGGAACTTGAATTGGAGCTGCTCTTTGGGTTTAGCAGTGTAGCAGCAGGGGAGGGCTGATGGGTCCCAGCTTATCCTCTGTCTTAAAATTATCTGGCCAAAGATACTGATGCTGCTTGTAGTCTACCTGGAGACTGTGGAGACTGGAGTTTACTAAATGCAAACAACTGAAACACAAGTTAGAAGCAGCTTCAACCTTGAGGAAGTGCCCCAGAAGTAACTGGAAATGCAGACACATAGCAAGTAAAGGAGACCTAATGGTTCTGGCACACTGGAAAAGTCCTGGCCATGTACCGTGGCTCTGCACTAGCTGCTGTGCAAGCGTTAAACCAAGACAGGTCTCTGTCAAAGAAGGACAGGAGCTGATTAATGTGCACAGGCAGAGACAGTAAAATCAGCAGGACTGTGGAAGTGGCCAGGCAGTGACCATCCCAGTACTATTGCTTCATTTAATCTGACTGAAAGGAAGCTTTGCTGAGGAATTTTGGAGTGCATAAGGAAACTGAGGGTGTTTGTACCTGTTTCACCCACCCTTGTGGGAAGCTGCCGCCTTTCCCATGGGTGATGGAAGGCAGTGCTGATAGAAGGCAGCAATGAGATTTGACTTGGGGCAGAACTCACTCCAAGGCATGATTACAGGGTAGGGAATTAATCTGAAAGATGTGCAGTGTTGGCAGCAGGAGAGACCCTGAAGGATACCTGTGTCTATCCTCTGCAGCTGCAGATGAAAGATTTTCATTGATGTATCTGTCTCTACCCTCTGCCTGGCTTTCCTGTCCTGCATTTTGGAATGGGACATTGTGCTGCACTTTGCTCTCTGCTGAGCAGTGGTAATTTGATGAGAAGTCCAAAGCACAAGAGCAGCAATGCTGGAAGGGCTGGCTGCAACGGGGGAAGGGTGGCAAAGGAAGAATAAATTTGTTAATCCAGGCTGTGCTTGTACGTAATGTCAGAAAGCAAACTATAGTTTGTTCTTGTGTCTGCCATCTGCCTCAGAGGGACCTGTGAAGAGAGGGAGCAAGCACAACCCTAGATGTACATTGGCCTGTGCTTGTGACCTCCTGACGGGGTCTACAGTGTCTCCAAGTTATATATTGATGAGATAGGATGGGGAGAGTTGATACGTGGCCCTGGGAGTTCTGGTACTGCTGCTGTGCTCTAGCCTGTAGGATGCCTGCGACGACAGGAACTGTGTCTAATGATATTCTCAGCAGTTTGGGGCATAGAGTAACGCATGAGGGTGAACAAATAGAAACTAGCTGGACATTGGGATGTGTTTGTGTGCGCTGGGAACACTTCCCTCTACGTACATGGAAACAGCCCTGTTTGTTAATGTGGTGAGTGTCTGTGCCTGCCTTAGTGGTTCTCTTAACTTGTCCCTCTTTCTTTGTCAGTCAGCTAACATGAGTCCCTCATCTGGATGAGCCTTCAGACTGTATTTTCACATACAGCTGGAGAAGGAGGCCTCATTTTTGCAGTCCTTTTAACACCAGGATACAAGTAGTATTGAAGGCCATGATCATCCAGTGTTAGCCAGAGAGGAAGTAAATGTCTTCAGGTCTCTGTTCTCAGCCTGTTTGGGATCTTCTGTGGCTCCCATAGGGATCTCGGTGGGAGAAGAGGGGCACTGGTAATAGCAGAGCTCTGAGACTGTGGGGCCAGGGCTTTGAGCTTTTTGTGCAGAGGCTGGCTGGGCCCCTCGCTTAGATCTGTTAGATCCCTGCCTTTGCATGCACATTTTTTTCCCCGGGTGTTGCTCTGGTAGGAGGCACAGCCTGCAGGGTGACAAAGGGGATGGGGCTGAGTGTTAAGCTCTTGGCTGGCAAGAAGCCATCCCGATCTTGGCGTGTGCGAGGGGCAACGAGATGAAAAAGTTGGGGAGGAAAAGCAGCTGTTGTCTTCTAGCACTGCAGTTCTTGCTGTGCCCACGAGGTGGGGGAAGCTGCTCACTGGATGGGCAATCACAGGGGGCTCTTCTGTCCCCTCCAGGCCTGTGTGACTTCTACCTGTTACCACTGCTGAGACTGAATATGAAAGGGGATTGGGTAGGGCAAATAGCAGAGTGCAGATGGGAGGCTGAGCTCTACAAGCAACAGTGTTCTGATGAGGTGTGATGTAAGAAAGCACTCTGGGTTTCCATGCCTACAGGGTCTTCAGGTCATACAGCACCAGCTTACTAATGAAACTGTTGTTCCTGCTGCCAGAAAATGTTCCTGTCTCTGGTGCATGAACCCTGGCAGGTTTTGGAACTATCTCCAAGCACCAGAAATGCTTAAAAGTCTTGTTCCCCTGGCCTAGCTGTTAGGGAGGGCTGGCACAGCACAGTTGAACTGGTGCTATTCCTGTTTTGGTCCATTACTAGGCTTCAGACAAGTGTAGTGTTCTATAGGACAAGGCAGTCTCTTCTTTGGAGGTGCTGTTAAAACTTGACTTGAATTCTAGGTGGCCTAGTCTCTGGCTTTAAACACTGGACCTTGCTCCCACAGCACAGTAAGGATGAATGACTTGCTTGTTGCCCTAGTTATAAGTGAGCTTCAGATCTCTGCATTTCTTGTGTTTAATTAAGACAGCTCCATCAGACCACTCTCACCTGCCTCTATCTTTTTACCTCAAGACCCTCTTCTACGGTGCTTTCCAGATATGATTCTGGTTGTGAGAGGGCAAGATGAAACTGCATGCATTACTCTTCCTCTGTTGTGCGCATTTTGTAGGGGACCTGGTGCAATTCCCAGTCATGGGACTAGTATATAATTTTTGGTGTTAACTGAGCACTGACAGCCCTAGTGCCTAGGAGGATGCTGGCTTCTTTGTCTGACAGTGGAGTGTTGCATATGTTTGCTAATGATGACCAAGTGGGGCCTTGGAGACCATTAACTGTAACCCTGAAACATGCCTGAGTTGTGGCAGTTTCTTCCTGGGGACAGCACACGTCAACAGGGGCACAGCTTAAGGAGACATTAGCTGCCCAGAAAGGATACGGGCATTGCTTTGTGCCTGTCTGGGGGCTGTGCTGTAGCTATCAATAGACTGTAGGTGTGTATCTGAGCTTATCATTAATGTTGAGTATAAATGTGACACGGCATTGCTAGTGAGTGCTTGGCCTCAGGGGAACAATGCCCAGTTTGAGATTTGGCTGCACCTAGGCTGCCTCTCTGACCCTGTTTGTTGTCTTTCTCCCCACCACCGCAGGCTCGGGCCCAAGCGGAGGCCCTCCACATTGGGGATGTACACTTTTCTGTCAAGCCTGGTTCTAGTAATTCCTCTCCCAAGCTCCACTCCAGTGCTGCGGTGCACCGGCTCAAGAAAGATATCCGGCGATGCCACCGCATGTCCCGACGCCCCCTGCCCCGTCCAGACCCCCAGAACGGCGGGAGTGTGGGCGGTGGGGCTGGCATTCGTCCTCCCGTCTCACCCTTCTCGGAGACCGTCCGCATCATCAACCGTAAGGTGAAACCCCGCGAGCCCAAACGCAGCCGCATCATCCTCAACCTCAAAGTCATTGACAAAGGTGGAAAGCCAACCAATGGGACCGGGGGCCTGGCTCGGCCCAAGATCCCATCCCGAAACCGTGTCATTGGCAAGAGCAAAAAGTTCAGTGAGAGCGTCCTCCGCACCCAGATCCGCCACATGAAGTTTGGCACCTTTTCTCTCTACAATAAGCCGTCTGCTGCACCTACCCCCGCTCTGGAGGGCAAGGGGGAGGCAGAAGGCTCCCAGGCAGCTTCCTGTGGGCTCATTATGGGTTCAACTCCCTATGATGCTCCCAGCTCCAGCTCCTCTGGCTGCCCGTCACCCACCCCCCACTCCTCCTCTGACCCAGATGATTCCCCTCCTAAGCTGCTCCCTGAGACCCTCAGCCCAGCTGTCCCTGACTGGCGTGAGTCAGAGGTCCTCGACCTCTCAATCCCACCCGAGTCAGCTGCCACCAGCAAGCGTTCTCCCTCAGGAGGGTGCAGTGGGGGTCAGGCGCCCTCCTTGTCCCTCTCCTCTTCTGACCCTGAGCAGGAGGCTGGTGACTGGCGTCCTGAGATGTCCCCTTGCTCTAATGTGGTGGTCACGGATGTCACCAGCAACCTCCTCACTGTAACCATCAAGGAGTTCTGCAACGCAGAGGATTTTGAGAAGGTGGCGGCGGGTGGTGGCGGAGGAGGCAGCAAGTGAGCAGTCATATCCCCCTGCTCCAGGGGTGTGGGGGGAGCCCTATCTGCAAGAAGTCGTGGTGTGAATGGCTGTCCTTAGTTCTCTCCTCCCCTTGGCTGTCCCTCTGCCCTCACTGCCACCCTTCTTCCTCCTTTCGTCCTGCTCACTTCCTCTTGTGTGGAGGCTGGAGTGTGTCAGTGGGGATGTGGGAGCACCCACTGTTTCTGGGTGTTGGTGCTACTAGGAGGAGGCAGAGAGGGTTGTGGTGGGGCTGGGGAGTGATTGTTTGTCCTTGAATGTGGTGTTGTCCAATGGGCAGTGAAGCCTTTGGGACTGAGGGATGGGTGAGCATATGTCTGTGTGCCTGTTCAGGTGGTGAGGAAGGCACTACTCTTCCTCATACCCCTTCCATCTTTGACATCTTTGACAAAAAGAGGAGCTCCGGACCCTTGAGGGGAGGATGTAAGAGAATTGGAGCCCTTGCCCACATACTCCAAACCTTCTCCCACAGTGTGCATGCAGTTTCTTCCATTCCTATGTTTCCCCCTTGCCATGACTGTGATCTGCCATCCTTCCCCCTCTTGTCCTGTGGCCTGGATCTACCCTCTCCTCTACTGTCCTTGTGGCAGGTGCTGATCCAGATGCCCCCAGAGTGAGGGGAAGAGAGGCAGGTGAAGTGTCATGCCTGGAAGGTGCTTGAGACACAGCTGGGATGTGGGGGTGCCCCATGCAGCATATGCTCCATATTGGCTTCCCCTTTCCTTTTATTATTGGTGCTACCTTGGCAGTTGAATGGTTGCTTTCAGGTGCCCTAGTCCCTCCTCTTCTCCTGCATCTTCCAACTTGCTCAGCTCTGCAGGAGAAAGGGAAGAAAATAGGAATCTGCTTCCGGCCGGGATCTTCCTCCTGATGTTCATCACTTGCACTTGCTCAGGGGAGAGGGCAGGAAATGCCCTTCCCTGGCCTTTCTGTGGTGGAAATGGGAGTGGGCTGTGCATCCATCCTTCAGTGTGGGGGAAGATAATGTCAGCAGCATGATGTTGCTCCAGTCGGGTGAGGCTGGTCTGCCAACTTGTGAGATTCCCCTGACCCTCTTTGCTTCCTCTTGCTCCTTCCAAAGGACGGAGGAGTGGATGCTAAGGCCAGTCGTTTGCTCTTCCTGCTTGTTTTTGCCTCTCCTGATGGGTGGCCTGGAAGAGGTTTCCCCTCTGTCTTTTCAGCATCTGAAACAGCCCTTACAACTGTCAACCAAAGGTGCTCATATGAAATACCTGTCTCTCTCACACCATGTGCATGTGTGCTGGATCTCTTCCCCCAAAGCTCCTACGAGCTGATCTAGAAATTCCTTTTCTTCACCCCTAGCAAGCAGAAGGGAGCAAGATCACAGCTTGCTGTTCTTTGCCCAAGCTCTTTCTTTCCCTGACTACCTTTGTTCACATCCAAAATAAGCTCTTTTTTGCCTGCCATTTCTGGTTTGCTCTGTTTCTGTGTGGGTGCTAAGCTTCACAGTGAGATGCCGTTGCTTTGCCCTCTACTACCTCTGCTCTCACAGGACTCTGCCTGTAGGGGCAAGGAAAAGAGGTGCTGATGAATTGGTGGGAGAACCTCACCCTTTCTGTCCCTGCATGGGACAGGGAGGGTGTTACTTCTACATAAAATGCTGCAGAGGTGAAAAGAGTGGAAAAAATTCCCCATACCAGGGCTCGTTTACTTACAGACCTGCCCTGGGTGGGGAAACGCAAGTGGAATTGGCTGCTCTGGTGCTCAGGAGCTGCTGGCTCTGAGGAGTGCTCCCATGTGGAGTAGTGATTTTGTGGTTGCAGTGATCTGAGGGTAGAAGGGAGGCAATTTGTGGGAGGGAAGTAATATTTGCCTGCCCAAGGGACATCGTCAGAGTGGTAGAGGGATAGACCGGCTTCTGACCTTAATTAGGGCTTCTTTGCCCAGAGCTTGTCTATTCCCTTCCTCCACTGCCTGGGTTAGTGTAATAAAGTCTTTACTGCCCTCCCCACAAACCTTGCCTCACAACAGTTGGCATTCCAAGCTGTGGATCAGGGTGAATTTGCACCAGTTGTGGTTGGGTGTCTGTGCAGACAGTCCGAGAGGGATTCCAGGTGCTGTTAGCACCACCCTTTGTGCACCTCTTTGTTTTTCTTTCCTTGGTTAAAGAGCTTAGTGGTCAATTTGGGGATGTGCTTTCATTCACAGCTAGAGCTAGGGGCAGGGAGAAAGACTTCCCTGGTCCATTCACCATGCTAAGGCTTCCTATAACTTGTTGGACTTGTGTGCGTGTCTGTATTAATACATGCTTGTATTTTTTGTGGGTTTTGGTTTTGATTTTTTGGGGGTTTTTTGCATCTTTCCTGTGCCTGGCACACCCATGGATCCCTTATTTTAGCATAAACTATCCATTTGACTGCAGCTTCAAAGATTAGCAGTTTGTAGGCATACAGAAAAGCTCTTTCATAGGAAAATAGCAAGGAGAGTCTTCTCTTTTTCTTCCCCCTTCTGAAAAAGAACTAATCTGTGGCTGCGAGATAAGAGGAACCACTTTGTGGGGTAGATGCAAATGGGCCAGTCACTTTAGGTTGTTAAGTTACTGTTTGGTGTGTATGTGGTGATGTGTTTTGTTTTGTGGTATCAAGATTCTGCAGAAATATTGAAGCGTTTAAGTGGGAGATAAAAGGGAACTTTAATAGGAAACTCTTGATGTGTTTTGGCCAAGATGTGTTGCTTGGCAGAATTTTTTTTCCCCAGTGTCTCTTATATGGTGTTCTTTGGGTGCAAGGGGCAGGAATTGTTTCATTGAAGGGGTTTTGCCTTTCTCCAGAGTGACAAGCAAGGGAACTGTCTGTGAAGAGCAAAACAGTGGGTCATTGTAGGGATGCTCCGCAAGGACCTTCTTCCTGCGGTGAGGAAATGAGTGGACTTGTTGCATCAGAGAACTTGTGCAGTAGATCCTCTGTGGAGGAAGAAAGGAGTATGATCCGGCTTGCAGACACAGCTCACCTACTTGTGTGACAAATCTCTCCCTGAGTGGGTCACCAGGTGGGAACCAAACCCTGAACCTCTGGATACAAAATGAGGATCCTGTGCTGTTTTGAGTTAGAGGTTTGCAAACTTGATGCAGCAGCAGCCTCAAGTTTCCTCAAGTGGACAAGACACTTGAGGCTGACTAACCTACCTTCGTATTAACGTGGGTTATGCTCCTCCTTCTGAATTTTTGCCCTGACTTCTTAATGGAGATGGGAAAGAAGATTCATCCATGCCTTTTAAAAGGGCCATGGAACTGCAGGAGGAGTTTATTTGAAAGTATCCCCTTCCCTTGCCCATAACCCCTAGGGACAAAAAAACAAAAAACAACAAAAACAGGGAAATATTCTCTGTGTCTGTGCCATGTTTGTTCTCGTTGTTGTGTTTTTAGAGGAGATTTTATGATGGAGTGGAAAAAGTGAAACGATTAGTTTTGCATAAAAAAAAGAAAACTTTAAAAAAAAAATTTCTACAGGAAGAGAGTGAGAGAGAGTTTAAAAATGAATAATAAATGCAGTGATTGCACAAACTGTAGTGGTATTAGATGGTCCTTAGAGAAAAGAGTATTTTGTAGTATTGAAGCATGTGTGTCTGGGATGGTGTTTGGCTTGCTTGAACTGGAGGGAAAGGCATTCTAGGACTGAGCAGCGATCTCCAAGCTGAAAAGGCAAGTTGCATGTTGGAGGAACCCTGTCTACAAACCTTTCCCGTCCTTTCCTCAAAAGTATTGGAGTGAGTTCCCTTCCCTCCCATACCTCTCCTGTGAGCTAAGGTGGAGTCTCCAAGTGGTTTTCTGGCTGAGCGGCCCTCAGAAGTGGCCAGTCATGTTCTGCGAGAATATGGATCAGGCCATCAACATGGAAACAGTTGACTTACTTTGCATGCACAGCAAGCTGCTAAGATTTGGGGTTGGCGTGTACTTTTCCTGCCAAGTTGCTGTCTCTTCTCTTTTCCGTCCCCTATATCCAAGCAGAATTAATCATGGTGGGCTTATTTCCTGGGAAGCAGATATGCCTCCCCTCTGTAGGGTCTCTTAGCTTCTTCCAGCATCAGGTGGGGAGTGGCATTTTTGTGTATAGGATTCACCACATCAGGACAGAGAACAGTCTCATTGGTATGTAGTCCAACATCCCTTTTCCATCAATGGCTGGGTCTTCAGAGGCAGATGAGAGAGCTGCCTGAAGGTGTTGCTGACTGAGGTGTACCCTCTTCTTGAGGCCAGCAAATGCTGGAAGTCTTTGAGACAGGGAGGAGAGATGAACACGCTGCTCAAGCAGAGCAGCCTTCTGCTCCAACTTCCTGCAGGGTGGTAGGGAAGAGTTGCCCAAATGTTCCTTCAGAGCAAGGGGGTAACCTTGTGTATTGGCTTCCCCATCCAAGATGTCTCCGCTGGGTGTTCATCTGGTGTGTGGGGGTGACTGCAGGAAGAGGGAAGCTATTAGATGTTGGCATCTGAACAGGAAGTGGCAGGCAGGGATGCTTGGACAGCTTTTCTTGTCTGGACTTCTCTGGTGCCCTTGGCTTTGCAGGGGCAGATGACAGATGTCTTGATGCCTCCAGTAGCCTGGGCTGCTCTGGGAACTTCTCTCTCTGCCTATTGAGCTCTGTCAGTGCTTCCTACAGCTTTTAACTTGGAGCAGCAGCCTCCTGTCTTATGCCCTCTTCTTACTGAGCAGAGTGGGACTGGGGAGGCGTGAAGCTAATGAGATACAAGCTCCTTTTGGGATGGAAAACAGAAATAGTGTGGTGAGCAGGCCCAGCTGTGGTGAGCCCCTGCTTAATTTCTGTTTTCAAAAGAGAAAGGGAGCATTTCTCCAAGTCTCCCCTTACTGAAGTTCCCAGGGAGATTTTATTAAATAAAAAAAAAAATAAAAAAGAAAACACAGCTGCAATCATGCTTTTTACCAGGTAGGAGCTGTCTCTGAGCTGAGTCTTCCTAGGGATTTCACTCCCTTCTCCAGCCCCTCTTCATATAGAGGAGGCTTCAGCAGCTCCCAGTGTTTGGAGATGATCATGTTCCTGGGGACCTCCTGGCAGAATCAGGTTGCCATGCTGAAGGATGGCATCCTGAGTACCCCAAACTTCTGCCCATTCGAGGTCGTGGCATTAGTGGGGCTGCTCAGGAGCAGGTCCTTCTTCCCAGGGAGGTGTAACAAACCTGGAGTGTGTGTTTGGCTAAGTGCTTATTTTTCCCTTGCCTCCTTCCTCACCTTCTGACAAGACTTCTTCCTCCTTGCCTGGTATGTCCTTTTACTCCAATGTCGCTTGCTTTTGCTGCTTTTTTCAATCACCCAATAATCATTCAAGAGCTGGGATCTTATTTACTTTTTATATATAAATATATGAATATAAAAGAAACCTACCTGTCCCCTCTTTCTGTCTCACCCCCTACCCTGTACACAGCCTTCCTAATCTCCCCTCTGAAGGTGGTCTGCTGTAGAGGGTTAGTTTGGGGTTGGGGGTTCAGTGCCTCTTGGGTTCTGTTCCTTCTTGGCTTGCCGTGGCCTTTCTGCCAGCTGTGTCACTGCCCCATGCCTGTCTCTCTCATGGGAAGGGGATGGGGGTGGAGGGGACCATCCTGCTGAGGGTGCTGGCAGCCCAACTCTTGAGGCATTTGCACAGAGATGGAGTGCTGAGTATTGCTTCAGAAATCCCCTGTCCCTGTCCGTGCTTCCTTCCCCAGCTAACTCCAGGAAATATCTTCATTTCACCAATGCTTTGGGGTTGAGCAAATAAGTGTCTTTATTTTCTTTTATTAATTCTATTTTTGAGGTCCTTCCCCAGAGTGCAATGTGTGTAGCTTCTTTTTGGTGGTGTAGATGGGAGAGTTTGAGTTTGTCTCCGTCCTCACCTTTGCCTTTCCGTCCTTTCCCATTTTGACACTGCCCTCTTGTCTGACTGATGTAGTCAGAGGTATTTGCACCCTTGTCTGTGCAGTGTCAGCCTGGCACCAGAAGCTTCATGCGTGTTCTGTATGGTGCGTCTGAGATGTCCTGTGTCCCACCTGCCTCACCTGTAAGGATGTGGCAGGGCCCTGAATTCTTTCTTCCTTTCTCTAAATTTCTCCTTCCTTGAGTGAAGTGAGATATAGTCAGTTGCCCTTCCCGTGGTGGTGGGCTGCCTCTGGAAGCTCTTCTGTCCTTTCCAGCTTCTGTGGTGGAAAATTATATTTCCAGGGCCATCCAAAAGCACGGTCCTTGTAGTGAGGGTCCTTTCACCCCAGGTAAGTGCTGTGGTTTGAGCCTGCTCCCTATAGGCACTGGCAGACAGCAATGTAATGGGGGAGTGGGTATGCCCTCTGCACTCCTGGGCTGAGCAGAGCTGGGAATTGAGCAGCAAGCATCATGCTGTGGCACAGGGAGGAAGTCAGGTGACAGAAGAGCAGCAAGATACAGTCAGGGGGATGCCAGTGTCAGCAGTGGCTCAGAAAATATATGTAGTGGGAGGGAAGGGGCATTGTTGGGACATGCAGACAAGTGTGAATTCCCATTGCAGGGCTTTTCTTCTTTACCTTCAGCTGAGCACTTAGAGCTCACACTAAACCTCTGGAATGCAGTTGGGTAGGTCAAAACACTTGGTGGGGCTCTTGGGCCTTGTAGGACTAGTGGGGGCTCTTACATACTGCTGAGCAGTCCTACAACTGCTCTTCAGTTTCATTGCCCTTCATCTGTCCAGGAGGGAGCCTGCTGCTTCCAACCCCCAGCTGCAAAGGGGGATAGAGTCTTAGGTCAAGTTCTCAAATGGAACAAAACAAGTAATCATTGTGATGACTTTTTTTAAAAAAGAGTTGTCATGCCTGCACCTCTCCTAAGCAAATCAACTTAGTGTGCTGTCCTCCCTCTTCTCCTCTACCATTAAGCCTTGTGTCCTCCCAAAGAATAGAGGAAACTCTATTTTGGGATTTTTTTTTTTGCCCCCCCTCCTTTTCTTTTTGCATAGGAAGTTGTCTACTGGTGGTGGAGGACAGGGGCCTGCCTCATCTCTTCCTTCCTTTCACCTTCCCTTGTGCCAAGCTTAGGCTCAAATCCTGCAGATTCCTGCAAACACTGAACTTGGACTAGGCGAGTGACCCCACTGAGCTCTGTGGTACTTGGGTGCCTCGGATTCTGCCTGTGCTTGAGCTTTGGCAGCATCAGAGTCCTATCCTTTCTCTTGGAGAAGGTCAGCCCAAACTCCTAAGAGTGCTGGTAGTTCTGGTGCAACCCATTTGTCTCTTCATTTCCCCTCACTTGGCATAGAGTGAAGGTGGTAATTTTTTTTTTTTTTAATTTAAGATAAACCTAAATATGTATCATGTAATTTTTTTTTATTTTTAAAAAAAATGCATTTAAGGATTGTGCACGGATGAATTGTATATCTATATATTATTTTTTTGTCTTGCAATTTTCATTTTAAATATAGTGTTTGTTCGGTTTTGTTTTGTTTTTTTTAATCCAGTTCCCAGCTGGCTAAACTCTGTCTAGAGCGGATGGGTGGCAGGCATGGCCATTGGGGGGGGTGATTGAATCACCCCTTCCATTGGCACTGCCCACAAGAAAATGGTTTGCTCCAGGTTTGAGGGTGGGGGTTGTGCTAATTACTCTTGTATTCTTGTACATTTTGTTCTTTCTGCTGCTCTTGAATATTGTATCAATGCCAGAAATGGGGAATTAAAAATTTAAACAAAAAATTAACCCCAATAAATTGTTACATTCCAAAACCTGTTATAGTTTTCTTGGGTGGGCGTGATGCGGGGGTACCGAAACACTTGCCCTGAGCCAGCAGGGATCAGCTCTGCAGTCAAACACAAACACGCTTGCTGCCTTCTTGTGTGCTGTGGGTCACTCCTGGTTTGAGTCCTTGGACCTTTCTGGACACAGAGAAGCTCTGAATAAAAAAATACCAGGGAGAATTCTGCAATGTGAAGGGAAGACAGAGCACTCTGTGATGTCCAAGCTATAGCAAGTGGAACCTGAACCCCTGCCTCCGAAGTGCTTTGGAGAGTATCTCATGGGTCTTCCACATCCTTTTAAGAATGAAATTAAATCTGAGTACAGCCTAGCACTCTGTGGCTGAAAAATGCTTTAGGCTTTTCCCAACTTTGGACCGTGTGCTTAAGCACAATTTATGCTAATCTAAGAAATACGATGAAAAATACTTTCCCTGTTTGTAACTTTGGCCCCTTTTTCACCTTGCTAGTCTCTAGGCCAGAGCAGCTGCATAAAAAGGCTACAGCGAACCTTCAGTGGGGGAGGTGGGCTTGGTTGGAAGGTGCTCTTCAGCCAGGTGGGAGAGCAGGAAGGCAGCACTGCTAGGGACTGGGAAGGGGCAGTGTCTAGGCACAGCTGTGGAGTGTTCCCAGCAACTGGGCTCCAACCAAAATGCCCTCAGGCCTGCCCTTTTGAGATGGTGTGATCTGGTCTCCCCAGAGAGGGAGAGGTTGGGCTGAGCTGAGGGTTCTGGGGTGAGAGTTCCTGCAGTGAGATACCCCTGTAGTGTCTGAGGTTTGGAAAGCCACAGAGGAGCCCTATCCAGTGGTGATGTGTCCTAGCTGCCTGTGAGTGGGGAACACTGTCCACCAAAGCCAAGCACAGCCAAGGTGTGCTATTTATGTCCTTCCACCAGGCTCACCTTGCCTGCACTGTGTGCCAAAATGCCCATGAGGCTAGCACTCCCTATTTTTGCCAAAAGGCCAGTGGGCTTTTGTCTGGATTCAAGAACAACAGATGAAGCCATCTCTGACCTATACTTTCTGGAGTGGGAGGAAGGCTGGAGAGGCAGATGCCAGCCTGACTGGACACATCCAATGAGGTCCTGTACCAGTGTGCTGGTGCAGGCAGACCATGCAACCAGAGCAAGATGATGCAAGTCACATCTGCAGGGCTGAGAGACCTGGAAATGAGAGAAGCCAGGGTTTCCATGCTATACAGAGTCTGCAGATGCCCAGGCAACATGGACTGAAGGCTTCTGGTCTAAGGAGGCTGGAGCTGGGTTCATGGAGCGGCAGTGGCAGTTGAGCCATTTCACCTCATTAGGGTGGCCCTTGGGAGGGAATCCCCTACCTCAGAGGCATGAAGTTGCCTTCCCTTGGGAAAAGGCTCTCCCCTTTCCTCACTCCCACTGCCCTGCCAGCCTGGGCATCATGAATGGGCCAGGATTTCACTCTGGCTGGAATGGGGCTGCCTTATTTCTGCAAGAAGGGTTGGATGGGGGCAGCCTCAACACAGCAGGTGTCCTTCACCTAAAGCCAGCTGTTCATCCCAAATATCCCTCTCACACAAGGCCCATAGCAGAGTGGCCCCTTGCCCTACCTTGCCCTATCTGCAGCCATACTTTGAGGACAGCTGCCAGCCCCATACTTAATTAGATGGAACAAAATCCCGTAATTGCTTGCTCCCAGTCCCTCTGAGCTGAATCCATGAGTTCTTGTTAAATTCACCTTCAGTAACCAATCCTGTCCAAAATAGGGCTTCCCAAAGCCTTCCCCCACCTTGTCACCTGCAGGAGGGCATGGTTTAAGCAGCACTGTGTCCCTGCAGACCCAGCTGCCCATCCAGCACCTTTGAATCATTATTCATGGGACAGGGAGGCTGCTCTGGCTACTCACAAGTCTGAGTCATCACCCACTGTGAAAATCTATTTTTGCCACCTCTTTGTCTCCAGCAAGAAGTTGTGGTCCGTGCTGAGGGAGAGGTCAGGACCCCAGGAGCAGTGAGCCCTGCCCTGCTGTGATACCCAACTCTTCCACATCCCAGCATGGGTGAGTGGGTCAGGGCTGGTGCAGAGGGGCTAACCCACGCCACTCATGGCCACAGTGACATCAGACATGGGTATAAACCTTGCCACCGCAATCCTGCAGCCTTCGGCAATAAAATCTAGAGGTTCAGGACAGTGCAAAGACCCTCACACAGCATCACTTCCCCCATGTGGGGATACATAAAACTTTGTAGAGGTGTACAGCATTTTAATTTGCAGGGATGCAGATAAAGGATGTCCCTCCCACCCTGATCTGCACACTCTGGGGTAGAGTGGGCTGGTCCAGCACTCATATGAGCTCCTTTTGAATCTGCTCCTGGATGGCCACTGCTCAGGGTGGACATGCTTCAGGCAGGGGGTGACTCCACAGGGTGCAATCCCCTGTCGCCATTAGGAAGTGCCAGGTTGGAGGCTGGTGGCCTCCCTTCATGCTGTGGGGTACAGGCTTTCTGTTTTCATTGCATACCATGACAACTTGTCCTAGCACACCAAGCACTCATCCTCCTGCAGTGCTTGCTGTCCTCGCTGCTAGGGCCAGATGCCTATGGCTTAGACTTTCTTCACATCCACCTGCTCAGCCTGCTCCATGTCCACCTTCACTTTTCCTCCTCATGATTCCCTTCATCTCTCTTTCTCAAACCACCCATCTATCTTCCTCTCCTCTTCCCACAGCCTCCCAATACCATGAGCCAGGCAAGTCTCTTGCTGGCTTCAGGGTGAGGATTTTGGGGGTCTGGGTTGCAATGTACTCTGTGAGGAGAAATGATGACTGTATCCTGCCAGCAGCATTCCCTTCCCTGCTCCTATGAAGCCCATTTTGAGGAGTCTTTGTAGCTCTGGCTCCCTTGCTATCCACTCAAACATGCCTGGGGGAAAAGAAGATAAAGTCTTTACTGGTGTTTCATATCCAGCACTGGAGCTGTTTTAAACACACATGCTGCTGATTCCCTACCGTCTAAGAAAGATCTCCTACCATTACTGAGCAGAGCTTGAAATCAGTTTTGTACGCTTTCCCTCCTCTGCTCCTCTTTGCTTGGCTGAGCTGTGTCACCAAGGCACTGGGGAACAGGAGAGGGTATAGCATGGCTTGCATTGCATGGGCAGGTGTGCTGTCAGAGCAAGGAGAAAGTGGTTGTCTGAAGTATCTCCTTCATGAACGGTTTAGAATGGAGCAATGATCGGGGAAGACTAAATGTGGGTATTTACTTCCCAAATGGACAGCACAGGTGTGCGAGTTGGAGAGTGAGGCATCCCACGGCTGCTCTCTGAAAGAGTCCTGTTTGAGGTGGTAGAGCCAGACAGACGCACTCTTCCCTCCCAGGGAGGCATTTCCAAGAACTGAAAGGTTGCTGGTTTAATTTTTAAGAGAAAGGCAAAGAGGGAAAGGACCAAAAGACTCTTCCAGGGAACGCTTGATTACGAGGCACTGAGCCTCGGAGTATCGAGGGGCCCTTTACTTCCAGCCTAGGCGCCTCGCAGGCTAAAATCCTCCCTTGGACTGTCCCGGAGGAGCATCTTCTCGCCGGAGGCTCCCGCCGGGCCGATTTCAGCGAGCCCGAGCCAGGGCTAGCCCCATCCCCGAGTGGCCCTATCCCCTCCACGTATCCGGCGCCCCTTGCCCGCTCTCCTTCCACCTCGGACCCTCGCTCTTTTAGCCCGGCGAGGGATGCTAGGAAGGACGGGGGGTCGCAGAGAGGGGCACGGCCGGGGCTGGGGAGGCGGCGGGGGCGGCGCGGCGCGGTGCGGGCGGTGCCGCTCGGCACATATAAACGCGGCGCGGCGCGGCTCCGGCGACGGTGCTGCTGCTGCGGGTACCGTCCTTGCCCACCGGCTTCCTCCGGGTTGCCCGTCCGTCCCCCTCTCCATCCCCGCCCGCTTTGTTTTTCTCGCCGTCTGCGGGCTCGGGCCCCCCACGCCGCTGCCACCCTGAAGTTTCTGGCGGTGCTGCTGGCGGCGGGCATGCTGGCTTTCCTTGGGGCCATCATCTGCATCATCGCCAGCGTCCACCC
>VXAU01004747.1:66970-99282 GCA_013399695.1 Formicarius rufipectus | reverse complement strand
CATGGACCAGGAGACCATCCGGGAGCTCACCGGCAAGCTCAGCCGCTGCGAGGGCGGCCTGCGAGGGGCCCCCGCCGCCGCGCCCCCCGCCGCTGCCGCCGGGCTCCGCGCCGCCCCGCACCCCAGCACGATGGGACACCCCCCCGACGAGCCGCCCGCCGTGCGGGAGCTGGAGGAGGCTGTCCGCACCCTTCAGGACCGCATCGACCGGATAGAGGTGCGAGGGATGCTCCCGGGGTTTGGGAGGGATGCTCCCAGGGGATGATGCTCCTGAGGGTCTCGGAGGGATGCTCCCAGGGGATGATGCTCCTGGAGCGATGCTCCCACACGTGCCATTCCCCAGGCCTGCAGCCACACACACCCCAAACCAGCTCAGCCCTCTCATGAGTCTTCAGTAAGGTTGTCTTTGCCCCACTCTTCCCTGAGGTTTCTGCCCAGACAAAGGGGCTCGCCCTCAGCTCATCTCTCTTCCCTCCATGCAGGGTAGTCCCAAGGGGCCAGGGCTGCCCTGCTTTCCCCCCAGTCTGCACCCAGGTAGGGCACCTTGCTTGCCCCACAGCACCTGCCAAGGACTCCTCCAGAGCAGGTTGGCAGCTCAGGGCTAGATCCTGCCTTTTAGCAGAAATGTAAATTCCATGTGATGCCATTGCAGTTACAAACGGGACCTCTCACCAAGTGAAGTGCAGTGCCACCCACTGTGAGCCGAGCATCCCTTCCCCACATAGTCCATGGGAGCTGGAGAGAAGGGCACAGCTGGAGTCATTCACCGTGCCCATTCCTGTGGTGTTGGGCTGTTGGCATTTAGGATGCAGACCCCTGGTCCCCACTATGTAGAGGCTGTGCAGTGTGTGCCCAGCAGGCTCAGTCGTGGCCTGGCCACAAGCCAGTGGCACCAAAGGCTCTACGGTGATGTCTGTCAAGGGGCACGTCATGTTGATTTATTTGGGCTCAGCGGTCCCATGGACCTTGGCAGACTTTGCAGGATATGGCTCGGGCAATAGTTTGGGCACATAAAAGTTGCCAGAAGGGAGATGTTTGATTTTTCATGTGGGGTTGGCTTCAGGTAAGGAGTGTCCCCTGAAATCTGCTGGGTATTAGAGCCACCTGCAAGAAGCCTCCGGCAAGTCCTTAACCTTTTCATCTTCTGTTGCCGTTTCCATTCCTACCTGGAGTGTGGAGCTGTGAGTAGGGTCAGACAGCACTCCATGGAGTCCCTCTCACTCAGCTTTGCCCTTCTGCTCCTCTCATTCTAGCCACATGGGCACAGCAGCAGCAGGCAATGAGTGGGAAATTCAGAGCCACTGAGGTCACAGGCTGAAAAATGAGACTAGGAGAGAGGGTAATTGGATGGAGATATGAACAGAGATAGAAAGATAGGGGAAAGTCAACTGAACACATGCACAGAAGAAGGAAAAGAGCTGGAGACTAGAGAAAGCACCTGTGAACTGCCAGGGTAATTCACACATGGGCACAAGAAGAAACACAGAGGCATGCCAGGCATGAGCAGAGGTATGTGCATGCAGCCTGTCTGAGCATGTTGCCCAGAGTCAAATGCAGTCCAAGGGAGGGACAGAGCCACTCTGAAACCCCCCTGCAGACCCAAATAAATGATTTCCCAAGAATGAGTTAACACAGCAGGTATGCTCACCCAGACACAAAGAGGGTGAAGTAAGTTCCTGGACACAAATATCTGTGTGTTTATGAAGACCAGGTGATGGATGGTGGGATGCTGCCCAGCACATCAGTTTGGATCTTGGGGAACACCTGACCTTTAGTTGCTCTCCAGCCATGCTTTCCCTTTCTCCAAGGGGGAGCACCATCTGTGAGCTGACTTGGTCCCCGGCCTGGGGCTCCTGATGATGGTGAGAGCTTTGGGGTGGACAGGGGTGAGGCTCACAAGGGTTGGAGCAGGCTCTTCTCTTCCAGGGAGCCTGAAGTGATTCTGGGACAAGGTTCATACACACATTGATGAGGAAGCCAAAAATATTCCCTTTTTGTTCTGCCAGGGGCCTGAGGGTCCCAAGCATACTCTGCAGGGGAGACACAACACCCTGCAGCTTGAGAAGTCCTGCCTGATGAGGAAAATAGGGCAGTGTGTCACAGTCAGGCTGGACTTCAGCTTCCCTGGCTCACCCCTGGCATAAAGTGCCACCTGTTTGAATGACACCCCTGGGATGGCTGCAGTCCAGCCAGCCAAGCCCTGGAATCTCACCTCAGCCGTCCAGAGCCTGTGGATTGCCTCCCCCTGCCCCAGAGCAGACATCTAAAACTTCATGGTGGGGTACCTGCACCCCTTTGTCCCACATGGCTCCAGCTGTCAGCCCCGGGGTACCCCATGACAGGGGAGGCACCCCCAGCCCCCACAGCTATCCTGAATTGTGGTGATCACCCCAAAAGGTGACCTGGATTAAGACAGTCCCAGGGTGGCCCTCAGCATGCCGGAGGCTCTGTGAAACCCATTGGGAAGGGGAGGAAATACTGTGAAGTCTGTGGTGGCTTAATCTCGGGAGAGGGATGACACAAAATGCCGTGGGCAGCCCTGGGAAGGCTTTGTCCCAGAGTATCTCCTGGCAGGTTTACCAGCAGGGATTACTGCTGGAGGCTTCGGAGCTGAGACTGAGAGGAGGGGGCACGTAGAAGATTGCTGATCTAATCTGAGCACTCTCAACCCTGTCTGTAAGGCATAACAAGATTCAGTCATGGACTGAAAAACCTATTAAGTTGTTTGTTTCTTAATTTTGTCAGCATGGCAGCAGGATTGCCCAGGGGAGGATACAGGGAGGGACCCCATGGTCTCACTCTTTGTCCCCTGCCACTTTGGCAGGGATGGGCTTGCATCAGCACAGCATTCACATGAGGACTTCTTCCCTCATCTCTTCCTAGCCCACCACGAGGCATCAATTGTCCTTTCCTCATGCAGAGCAGCCTAGTTAGGCTTTTTTGCCTTGGTTTTGAGAGTTGCCCATAATTCTCTCAGCACATGTTCATGTCTGTACGCTCAGGTGCATCTTGGAACACAGAACTGGGGAGCCCAGATGCTTCTTTTCCATGCTTTTAGTTATTGCTGCAAACGGAATTGCCTTGGCTTCCTCGGCTGTGCCAAGATGCAGATGCCCCCCTTCTCCCCATCATCTCTTGCAGGAGAGCAGAGCAGGAGAGGGGACAGCCTGGTGGGCTCTATGGGGGACCTGGCAGAACTGTAACAGCCTGTTTGCTCCTCAGGCAGCATGTGGCTGTGTTGTTGTGGCTGGTGACCTGGCTGCTGGGAGGAAACCTTTGGCTCTGAGAATGGGAGTGGTAGTGACCTAGCTGCCTCCCTCCTGTCTCCATGTCTTGCAGAGTGAGGATGGAAATCCCCAAATTCTGATAGACCCAGGTCCTGAGCAAGGTTTAGGGGGACAGGATCGGCAGTGAGCTCTTCCCTTGTGAGGAGGAGGGAAAGGCTGATGCATCCTTGCTTGTCTTCTACCCCCATGCACACCCTCTTGGAGTTTAATGACCCCCAAGGTCCTGCCTGGGTCCAAAAAGGTAACAGGGTCCAAAAAACCATGGTGCAGCAGGTGTGCCATCCTGCAGCAGTGAGAATCCCAGTGGGGCAGCCACAGAGAGGTTTTGTGCAGGCTGAAAGGATTCATGGGTCCAAGGAATGCAATGGGTCTGCTGTGTTCACACACCCAGCTGAGCATTGTGATCACTGGGATGTGCTGGGGCATCATCCCGTGGTCCTGCCTGCCCTGTCCCAGCAGCTAAGGTGGGCTTGTGGCCGAGGTGTGGGTTTGTGTGCTGGTGGCTGAGGCAGAGCAGTGGGGCCCAGATTTGCCAGTGCATTAGTAAATGAGGCTCTGATCTCCTTACGTAAATCAAAGTGTATTTGCCGACGGAGGGCTACAACCCCAGCGAGCGCACAGCAACGTGGCTACCATGGCCCCCTGCCCCCACCTCCCCCTTCCCAGCCCCCGGCAACCGCTGACATTTAACATGATTAATATTACCTGGCATCTTTCAATCTTTTTTTGCCAGTTTTGGTGACCAAAAACCGTCGAAAGAGCCTCCCCCGCACCCGCTGCCCACTCCCCTGCTGCCTGCGCAGCAGCAGATGGGGAGCCGGGCGCCTGCCGAACAGCCAGGGAGAAGGCGCTTCCCCCCCTCTCCCCTCCTCAAAGGTTACTGGTAAATAACAGCTGCACATCTACCATTAATTTTTCAAATAATTTGGTTTAGGAGAAAGATGCTGGAGAGGCAGCTCGGAGATGAGAAAAATTATTAGGGGATGCGGCTCAGCTTGGCATCAGGGGGATCACCTGGCACATCTCAGCTGTATGGGGTACAATGGGGAATCTAGTCTCCTGTTCAGCCATGGTCTGGCTGTGGGGATGGGGATGGGGTCTGCTGGGATAGCCCCAAAACTCTGCCAGATGAGGCTACTGGCTGTATTCCTTTCCAGAAGGAACATGGGGTCAGCAATGGTTCAGTCAGTCATGTGGATCTGGCTGTCAGTCTATGGGCCGCCAAGCTGGAGGGACCAGCAAGAGCTGGAGAAAGGGATGGGTGGGAAAAAACTCGGCGTGGGGAAAGAAATTGAGTCAAAAGGGAGAGATAACTTGCATGTGCACAGAGGGGAGCACCAGAAGGAGACACTCCAAAGCCAGGGAAATGAAAAAGCCATAGGGAGAAAAGTTACAGAGAGAAGAAAATAGCAGCAGAGAGAAAAGCAGGAGGAAGAGGGAGGTAAAAAAAGCACTCAGTCACTACTGAATAATGTAGGACAGGCTATCGGGGATAGTGATAGTGACAAAGCTCCCAGCCTTTTCTTTTTTTGTCATTAACAGATGGAGGCGTGCATGAAAGCAGGGACATAGGCTCCAAACCTGCAGCTCGAGCAGTCAAAGCGTGCAGCAGACAGGACCATGCCAGCCTCCACTGTAGCCAGGCGGCCTGAAAGGATGAGGAAAGTTCTTGGAGCCCATAGGATGTGGACATAGAAGCAAAGGCAACCCCTTCCCACCTGTGCCAACTCAGCCAGCTCCGCTTGGTTGCAAATGCAGGCATTCACCAGTAGGAACTATCCCTGCCAGGAGGATGAGAATTAACCTTTCCACTCACCTCTCTTTCCCTCCTGCCATCCCTCCCCTGTCTTTTATCCAGCCTCACCAGCAGATTCCCATGATCCCTCAAAAAAAAAAAAAAGGGGGCAGAAGACCCTTCCCTATTGGCTAATCCCTCCCTGTTTTACAAAGGCCAAAGGTAGGATGCCCTTTTCTGGGCATATTTCCCTTCCCAGAGAGGTTCTGCTCTCTGCAAGAGCATCCTTAGTGCTGCTGGAGCAAGCCGGCAGAGAGAGCTGGCATTTGGTCAGGGCTGACAGATGTCCTCTGCACAACCTCTCTTCTCTTGCTGGGATTTGCCTCTCCTGATTGGTTTTCCTCACAGACCCTGCGGGCTTGCCCCAACAGACCCTGTGGGCATCTCTTACAGACCTTGGGACATCACAGTCTCCCTTTTATTTGTAGCCTGAGTATGTTGCTGCTCAGTGCAGGTACATTTGTGCTTACACCAACACCATGCTTTAGCTTTTCCTCCCCCTACAGTTCCCATTCACCAAGGTTGCATCCAGCCCAGCCAAACCTGTCTTTCCTTCAGCCTCCCTCTCCCCTCATGATGGATAGCAAAGATTTGGGGTGATGTGGTCAGGCATCCCCCCTCCAGCTTTGTCTGTATGATTATCAGGTCCTGTGCAGTCTGGAAAAGCAGGACATAGGGAAGAAGAAAAAGCTAGAAGCTATAACCACAGATGAGTGTGCTGACTCCTCCAGGCCAGCTCTGAGGCCAGGGAGAGGCTGTTCAGATCAATAGGGATGGCACCCGCCATGTCCTGCCAGCATAAGCCATATCAGTGTCCAGGGCTGAAGCAGCCATGCACAACACTCAGTGCTGGACCAGCCAAGGCAAGGGTCATTGTGGCTGCTCCAGCACCATTGGAAAGGTCTGGAAACACAGAGAAGGAGATCACCATCTTTCCCACCCCATGGCAGAGAGACTAATGCCCTAAGGACATGGGGAAAGGAGAGGGCTCCTATTTACAGAGGAACCCCAGGAGCATAACAAAGGGTCACCTTCTCCCTTCCAAGTGTCGTTTTCTTCCAATTGGTATGGGGTCTTGCAGTAAGGTGGGATCTGAGGTCTTTGCAGAATGCAGCAGCAGGTGGGAGCATATTCATTAAGTGCCATGTTAGATTTACCATGGGATGAGTTTGGTCTGGGAGCTCACCTGGATGGGACAAGACATGCTTGATGTCCTCAGGTGGTGGGTCGTGCCTTGAGGACCAGAGACACATGACAGCCTGGCCCCTGGTCCCTCTTCTCCATGGCATCCCCAAGGCCTGGGAGAGGCTGGCTTACAGCTACCTGCCCAAGCTGGCACACGTGCACACGCCCCCACACGCCAGCTGAACTGAGCTAAGAGGATTACAGCCCTATTAAGTGATGTTAATGTGCTGGCTATAGGTAAGCAGCCTCATGAGCAGCAGGGGTGGAAGCTCCAAGCTCCTTCCCGCATCGTGCACTCATCATGGGAGGCTGCCTGCAGAAGCAGAGCCAAGGGATGACCCAAACATCCCATACTTGCTCTGCCTCTGAAGCGGCAGAAAGTCATTAAGAGCAGCCAAGCTTAATTTTGCAGTAATGAGCTCAGTGGGGGCTCTGAAAGGGGAGGTACAAAGTCAGCTGGAGACTCTTGGAGAAGACCCCAGTGCGGATATAGGACTGTCATCTCAGCACTCCCTGTAGTGCTGCGGGCTGAGCATGTCCTTATTTAACCTCTTACAGTGACACCTCGCTGAATTTTCCCTTTTCTCCCTCCTTTCCCCTCTGTCCTGGCTGCCACTGAGTGCAGCAGGAGCTGCCAGCCCGCACCAATGGCTCAGCACCCACTGCCCCGGCGCTCACTCGGGATGTCCTCCACACCAAGATGGAGCAGCTGGAGGAACAGCTCCTCTCCAAGATCCTGACCCTGCAGAAGGAGCGCCAGGCCGCCAGCACTGACCGCAGCCAGCAGCAGCACAACATTGAGAAGGAGCTGAACTCTCTCCAGAACCGGGTGATGGAGCTGGAGCACGGTGAGCCTTGCCTGACAGGGATGGAGGTGGGGCAAGGGGGCTCCTACCCCAAGGTGCATGACCAGGAGAACCCCTCTACAGGTGCTGACCCTTCTCTCTCCTCCCCATCCTTGACACTTAGGACCACTGGGCTACAGCCCTCCTGATGCCTTCAAGGTGACGATCCCAGTGCAGAACAACTACATGTATGCCCGCATGAAGAAGAGCCTGCCAGAGCTCTATGCCTTCACCATCTGCATGTGGCTGAAGTCCAAGGCCCTGGCGGGGCTCGGCACCCCGTTCTCCTACTCTGTCCCGAGCCAAGCCAATGAGATTGTGCTGTTGGAGTGGGGCACTAACCCCTTGGAGCTGCTAATCAATGACAAGGTCAGCCCAGTGACAGGATGGGATGGAGGGAAGCCTCTGGCCTCATCTTCCCTGTTTCAACCCACCTAGGAAATGATGCTCCTGGGAGCACCAGTGTGGGGGAGCAAGGAGGAAGAGGCCTAGCCTTATGGGGAGAGGGGTGAGGGTGGGGAGGATGGCTCACTGCGGTGGATTTTGACAGGGAAAAGCAGCACAGCAGGATGTCTGAAGATTTGGGGGTGCCACCACTTTGGGGGTGCACCACTTGCTCTGTGAGGGGCTAGGGAGGCACCAGGGTCCCCCAGCAGTCCTACTGAGCACTGGGCTCTTGCTCTTCTCCTGAAGGTTGCCCAGCTGCCGCTGAGCTTGAGGGATAAGGCCTGGCACCACATCTGCGTGGCGTGGACCACCCGGGATGGCAAGTGGTCGGCATACCAGGATGGCGAGCAGCGGGGTGCTGGTGAGAACCTGGCCTCCTGGCATTCCATCAAGCCCCAGGGCGTCATCATCCTGGGCCAGGAGCAGGTACATGCTGGCTTGACACCAAGAGCTACCAGTTTGCATCGCTCTGATGGGAAGCTGGCTGGGGAGAAAAGCCTCCAAATGGGGCATAGGCAGGGTGTGGCATAGGCATTAGCACTCAGCATGGCATGTTGGCTCTCCTGCATGCCCATCCAACCTCCAGGCTGGCCACGTGCACTCATTGTCTCCTCTTCCCTCTCCTTATTCCTCTGGTCTCGATTTGCTCCCTTCCTTGTCTTCTTGTATCTCCCCAACACATCATCTCCTTTCCCTCCCTGCCATTAAGCATCAAGCTCTGCTTCTCCCCAAACTTCTCCCTCTTCCCCTTGCCTCGTTTGCCCACTGGATGCATGTTCCTCCTCTTCAGCTCATCCCTGTCCAACCATCTCTCCTGCTCTTTTCCAGGACACGCTGGGGGGCCGCTTTGATGCCACGCAGGCCTTTGTGGGGGAGCTGGCACAGTTCAGCGTGTGGGACCACATGCTGGCACCTGCAGAGATCCTGGGCTTGGCCAACTGCACCTCCCACCTCCAAGGAAATGTGATTCAGTGGGACGACCAGGCAGTGGAGGTCTTTGGAGGTGCCAACAAGGCAGGCTTTGCTGCCTGCGAGGAAGGGAGGAAGGCATGAGTGGCCTTGAGCCCTCTCCCCAGTGCCAAGGAGCCCAGTGGCAGCCCCAAAGCAGGGAGCCCCTTTCTCCCCTCCGAGACCAGAAAGCCTTGCCATGGCAATGCTTGTGCCCCTGCACTGGCATCTCAGGAGGGAGAGGGGACCCTGGAAGCCTTCCTGTTGCCCCTGTGCTGATGGTGTGACCTGTCCCCACTCTTGGCACGCTTTGTCCTGGATCTCATCTTGCCCCACCTCTGTTTTGGGTGGACCTTGCTGTACCTGCAGGTGTCCCTGGTACAGTGAGGGTCCTCACCTTGTCAGCTCCAACAAGGAGTGGGGAGGAGAACTTCATCTATCCCAAGCACAGTCCAGCTTCAGTGGGATGCCAGGGTGCAGGCATTCCCTGAATACATCCCCTTTCCCTATTTATTTCTAGCAACCCCACTGTCTGGTTTTATGAGGCCGCATTCCAGGATCTCCCCTCCAGTCCCATCCCCTCTTCTGCTGCCCTGGTTTTTCAAACATCACCCCAGGGAAGCCAAGGGAGAATGGCAGAGAGCCAGTAGGGCAGTACTCACCCCCTGCCTCTGCTGCCTGCTTGGGCAGGGCTGCCTGAAGGGACCCAGGCTTTTGAGGCAGAGGGAAGAGAGCACTCTCCACCACCTTCAAGCTGGGTGGATGGTCGGCCACCAAAAGAATGGGGGAAAAAGCAAAGCATGTCCCCCAGTGCTGGCCGAGGGGGAAGAAGTGCAGCACTGCCATCAAAGGAAAAAGGAGACTGAGGATGGTGGTGGTCAGAGGAGCCCTACCATCCATCCCCCTGTCTTTTGGTTACTGGATTGGGTTGCTGCCCTTGGTTCCACCCTGGTCCCCTCCTTTACCCGCTGCTGGCCAGAAACAGGGCTGCCACTGGTCTTGGAACTGGGAGGGTGATTGGGTGGGCTGATGTTTTCCTGTGGAGTGCCTGAGAATACTCTGTTTCCACGCCACGTGGTCACCAACATTTTGATATGTGAGTACATGTATGTGCACATGTGTGTGTCTGGGATGGGGTGGGAGGGTTATTTCGGGGCTCTCATGGTTGCTCAGTGCAGTGTCCAGCTTCCAGTGCTCCCCCCTCAACCCCAAGTCCCACTTTGTGCTTTGGGCAACAGCTGCCCCCGGCCCTGGGGCAGGCGGAGCCGGCAGGAGGGACAGCCCAGCCCTGCAGCATCCCCCCATGCAGGGTCTCTGCCAGCGCTGGGGTGGCCCAGCCCCCTGTGGGGGATGTGGCAGGGATGGGGATGTGCAGCCTTTGTGCCAAGTGGGAACACTGTGACCTTCGTGCACCCTGACAAGCTGCCCCACTTCCTCGCTCGCTCGCGCGCTTTCTCTAATGCACGTTCGTGAAAGGGGCCCCTGGAGTGCACCTGTGGTGGGGTGTTTCTTTTGTAAAGCTGATCGTGAACAATAAACGTGATGATTTCTGTCCGAGCCTCCCGCAGGGTGCAAGGTCGCTGCAGAGACAGAGGGCACTGAGCAGCCCAAGCCAAGGTGTCCTCTCCCAGGATGCTTAGGGTTGCCTCCCTAATTTTCCAGAAATATTGCAAGGGTTGGCCCAGAGGGGCAGGGAGGTGGTGTCACACAGTTTGGGTACCTCTCATCTACCTCACTGCAGAGCAGCATAGGGTGCAGACTGCTGCTGGTGTGGGAGGAGGACTGGGGGAAGCACCTCTCCACAGAAGAGGAACCCCCATCGCAACAACAGGAAGCAGAAGCTGGTGGGAAATCATGGCCTCTAGGTCAGACCGTGGTATCGAGGAGCTCATGTCAAGTATAAATCTAATTAAGTACTAGTAATGAGTTTTTGATCTACCTAGGCACAAGATGGTTCAGGCATGGCCCTGAGAGCTCCTATTGTAGAGCACCTTGTCAGGAGGTGTGAATGGTGCTTTTGCCCCTCAGTAGGTCCTGCACCTCCTAGGAAAAGCACAACCTCAGCAGTATTTGGGGAAAACGGAGCACAAAGCTAGAGGACTCAATTTTCCCCAAGGCCCTGCCACTGCTGACATGGTGGTGGAGTCTCCTCCCTTAGCCAGAATCACCCCAACAGCTCCCACTTCTCCTTCTGGAGGGTATTTAATGCCATAAAACAAAGTCTGGTGCTCTCACCTTCAGCACATCTCCACAAAGCTGAGAGTTTGTTTTGAAGAAAATATATGTACTTCAGCTGGAGCACAGCCTCAAGGGCTTTGCTGAGCTGCAGGCTCATCCCCTCATCACTAGGAGGAGGGGGTTCAACAGGTGTCATCTGCTTGTGCTCCCAAATAACAGCATCATTAGGAAAGTCAACACTTTCTAGAGGAGGAAATGTCAAAAAACATTGCTGGGGTCACAAACTTAGGAGGAGATGAAATGGGAGGACTGATCCATAAAACCCTCCTAAAACCACAGAAGCCCTGTGAGAAGACTCTTGGGGCTGTCAGCCAAGGTAGGAGAGGTGCTTGAGGGTGAACGGGGATGGAAACAGCCTGTCCACTGATGTAGGCTATTGGCATAAATCCTGTCTCCTCTGGAGCCCGGAAACCCAGCCCACACTGAAATTGTGTGTGAGCACTCTTCAGAAAAGCAGAAAAAAAGGGGACATCAGGAGATGCTTGAGTAGGGCCTGCCATGCTCCTCTCCTCATCCCTGCCAAGTGGTGGTGGTGTAATCCCAACTCCAGCCATGTACCTGGAATGTGTGGATCTGTCATTTCTGGAACAGGAGAAATCAGAGAGCCTGGTGGCACAACTTCTGCAGGGAGACCTCCTCTCCCCCCAGAGCTTCACAGCCAGTTGGGCAGACCAAGGGACACATAGGAAAAGCTTGAGAGAATTTTCCCAGGCCTTTTAAAAGCTTCAAGCAAAGGCCTTTGCATAAGAGCCTTCAGGAAACAAAGGCATTATGGAGAGATTAAAGATTTGATTGGGAAACACAAAATCAAGAGCAGGAATAAATATTTGATTTCCATCCTGCCCTGGCTCTCTACAGGAAGCAATGTCTGCTTCTTACGCATCTGAGGAGAGCAAGATTAGACTATTTCTTTTCAGTAAGCTGAGCCTTGCAAGAGCAGCAAATCTGCACTAGGGCTTAAAGGACGACAAATCAATGGCTGGAAGGAGTAATTACAATGACTTACGCATACTGCTTGCTTCTAAATTAACCAGGAGCACTCAGGAGAAGCCCTGCATCTCTCTAAGGGCAGCTGGTTGGAAAACAATGCATTGCACACAGAAGAGAGGAGGAATAACAAAGTCACCCTTGGGGGGTAAAGAAGGAAATTTTTAACAACGGTGTGGAGAAGGTTTTGTGGTTGTGGTAGATGCCTCAGCTGGATTGCTGTGTTGTGTCCAGATATCCAGAATGGGGGGGAAGGTGGAGGAGACCCAAGAGGTGGGCAGTGCAGAGGCAGGGGCACCGCTGGGCTGTGGCAGATCAGCAGGAACTGTCACAAAGGAGATGGCGTGGGAGACAGGTGGTTCTGAGACAGCATATCACCTGTGTGCCCTCCTCTATCTCCCTGCCGAGGGGCTGTTAACACACTTTGAGGAGTGGAAAGGGACAGCCATTTCCCTTCCTAATCTGCAGGACTCATAGCTGCAGGGCTTTCTGCAAGCCAAGGGCTTAGCCAGACTCAAACATCCCCCCTCCACAATCCCCAAGGGTTTTCTCCTCCAGCAAAGAACACCAAGTCAAATGTGGCAGTGGGAAATCTTCACGCCTGATGGCTATTAATTATCAGGTTTGAAAAGAAAATGCTGAAAGTCTTGAATCCATACAGCACCTGCCTCTATTTCCAGAAGGCACTACTGGCCATGCAGGCTCTGCTTTCCGAGGGACATGGGCAGTCCTGGGACCTCCTCACCTTGGGATGGTCTCTGGGGAGTTCCTGTGCTCACCAACACCTGCAGCCTCAGCTCTGGGTTCACGTGTCATGGCTCTCTGCAGTATGTCAACCTTCTGGTCCCTCAAATGAGGTCAAGCCAGCCCAGGCTTGTCTCCTGGAGATGACTTCCGAAGTTCCCATTACCCACTCTGCCCTAGCAATGGGGCGCTGCCTTAATTGCATCCTTGCTCCTCCCTGTCCTGCTGGGAGCCTCCTCTGCTCCCTCCCAGAGCCAGGAAGGCTCATTAAGACTCGTGCAGCACTTGCACAGGGAATGCGCCATGATTCCAGAGCATCTGGCACAGGAACAGCCCCCGCACAGCTGCTAGTGCTCAGGCAACAGACCTTACTAGCAGTAGCTGTCATTACTAGAGGTAGTAGCTACAGGATCACATATGGGGCACAGCATTTCCCAGCAGACCGAGGGATCCAGCTGCCCTAAAGCAGCCTCTGCTCACCTATGGAGCAGAGGGCTGAGCTGCTTTTGTCTGCCTCTAATTCCTGTGCACCAGCATCCCCATCTCTGCTTTCCCTTGGCTCAGTGCAACATGGTGGGGCTCTGATCCCAGTGCAGTGTGGCTTCAGCATCTCCACTGGGTCTCCTGAGTGCTATTCCTGCCTCCAGAGAGCAGCATCAACACCACCCTGGGATTGCTACAGGGTGGACCTCAGTATGGGCCAAATCCCCCAGCCCTCTGATACTACCCAAGGCGGTGTGAAGCGGTGCCGAGTCCCTGGGCTGTGTCTGACAGGCTGGGTCTCTGCTTTTTCAGATTGGAGATGGGGCACAGCAGGACCTGTGCCCTCAGGGATGATGGGGATGTCCCAAAACATGGCCTGAAGCAGATAAGAAAAGAAAAAAAAGGACAAAAAAAGATAAATAAGAGAATGAAAAGAAAGAAAATACGAAGAGACATGCCCTCTGTTTGATGAAGAGTCAGCCTGCTGTCCGGTCAATGAAGATGGCTAAAAGAAAGCATGAGGCAGCATACATATTAAATATATTTTGCAATTGGTGCTTACATTTCTGTGCTCAGTGAAGGAGCACAATGCACCCTCATGTCAGAAGGCAAACAGCACTTTGTTTTGATGTTTAATGCTTTTAGCAGCCACAGTGAAGTGCAAAGGGCCAAAAGAGTTTCCATCTGTGATTAGTGGCAAATAAGGAAGGACCAGACAGAGCAGAGCAATGATTCGAGCTCTGGACTTGCTTTCACTTACACCTGCTTGCTTGGTATGGAAACTAAAGAGCAGGTGATGTGCAGCCAGATGTGACTCTGCCTTCAGTGCCAGCAACAGAAGGACCAGTGGCTCTTACCTGTGTTGGCCCAACAAGGCTCTCACTGGTTTGCACTGCTGTACAGAGGCAGCCTCTGGAAACCCTGCACTTGAGTGTCCAGAAACCAACTGCTCCCATTTTGCTAAGCCACAGTAGATGGAGACAGGCCAGCAGGATGTTCTCCTTCCTCAGGAGGCATCTCTACATTGCACCCCAATTGTATGACCCACCACACTCACAAACCCCACATTGTTCCTATCTTTTAACCCTCTGAAGTTTTGGGGTTTGCCATTTTCCCTTAGCTTCCACCCTAGGAGCTGCAGATCAATAATCCGCACAGCCAGTCCCAGCATTCCCTGAGGGAAACACTCCCTGGGATCACACTGACCAGAACCAAAGCATATTTAATTGAACCCAGAACTGCACAAGTGCACATGCTCCCCCCACGCCCCATGCACAGAGGCACAGGCACAGCAACACACCAGCTCGCACTGACTTGCTGCTTGGGAGTAAAAGTGGGTGAACTACACAGGGANTACATCTTTAAAGCATTAAAAAAAAAAAAAAAAAAAAAAAAATACAACGTTTGAAAGTGCCATGTCCCCGGAGAGACTAGAGTAGCTGCCTGGAGATAAAGTAATGATGATGGAAAGATCTACTTCCTCACAGAGATTCTATTCCTAATTATCTCGTCTGAAAAGAAAAAATTATGATCTCCCAGCTTTTATCTGTCTCTTGACAATTTTAGCTCAGTGCCTGCCTCATTGCAAAAGGCCGATGCTTGCAAAAGGAGGAAGGGGAAGAAATCAGCCTGGGAGGCAGGAGGGGTGGGAGAACAAGGGACACGGGAGGCAGCGCTTCATTTCTGTCACCACCAGAAGCAATGGCAAAGGGAAAGATGAATGATCACTGCAGAGTTGTCTTTCCAAGCCTAAAGGCAGCTCTGCTGCCCCCAGCACTGCTCAGTCAGGCAATGGACAAGTAGGAGGCTGGATTCACTGCTTCACGTGCAAAAGAGACAACAAGGTGTCCTCCCTAAGATCATAGGGCATGGCTCGGTACTCCAGTGAGAGAACATGACTCTTGAGCTGGCAAGGGCAGGAGAGTGCCTGCCTTGTCCCTCCCCTACTCTTTCCCTTCTCAGACAGCCAGAGAGCAATTCTTTTTGCAGACAGCCAGAAGTGAGGACATTTCAAACAAACACCAGCCAGAAAGTCCACGTGAAACATCAGACCCATGATGGGCATTGAGGGAAGCCCAGGCATCACATTCAGAATCTGAGTCTTCTCACAGAAGTCTTTCCCTTCAGTATTGTCCCGAAGCTTGCTGTTCTCCACCTGTATTAATTTCAGATGAGTACAACCCTAGAGCCCCAGGAACCTGTTTAAACCCTGGTTTAGAGGCAATCAGGGTTTGGCTGGCAGGGTGCAGAGGCAACAGAGGTTCCCTAGTGACTCAAGAACCAGGGAAAGCCTCCAAGCAAAGAGACAGTACAAGGACAAAGGGAGAGTGGGAGGGGGACATTTTCTCGGTGGGGATGTGGGCTGCTGTTACAGGAGCTGTTTGGAAGCTCATGATCCATCCTCACAGAGGCACTTTCCCCTTCTGGACAGTCCCACTGACCCACAAACATGAGCAGCTGCCTCTCCCACACAATGGGATCTGGACCTGTCAGTTCAGGAAGGTGCTGGGGTGGGTCAGGAAAAGGGCAATGAAACTGGTGAAGGGTCTGGAGGAACTCCTGTGAGGAGCAGCCGAGGAAGATGGGAGTTTTTACCCTGGAGGAGGCTCCTGGTGGCCTTAGCACTGTCTGCAACTACCCCAAAGGATGTTGTAGCAAGGTGGGCATTGGCCTCTTCCTCCAGGCAACCAGGAGGAGAGGAAACGGCCTCAAGCTGAGCCAGGGGAGGCTCAGGTTGGACATCATGACGAAATTCTGCATGTAAAGGTTGCACAGACATCGGAACGGGCTGCCTCGGGAGGCGGAGGAGTCGCCATCCCTGGCGGTGTTTAAGGAAGGGCTGGACGTGGCACCGAGAGCCGCGGCCTGTTGACACGGTGATATTTCGGTCACAGGTCGGACTCGGCGACGCCCCGAGATCTCTTCCAGCCGAACTGACCCTGTGACCCTGTGATAAAAAGCACCAGAACCGAACTGCCCCAAATGGCTCCCTGCTCTTATATTTATCCTTGTTGCTTACAAGAAATAGAGCAGAACAAGGCTCCGAAGGGCGTTTAAATCAGAACAACGCTAAGTTACACAGCCGGTGCGCGGGCGGAGGACGCCTCTCGGCCGGCACAGGCACGCCGCGGTCACCCCAGCGCGCCGAAACCCCGCGAGGTCCCCGGCAGGGCAGGCCGCCAATGAGACGCGGCTCCCGCGCGCTCCGTCCAATGGGCGCCGAGCTGGGCGGAACTTCCGGCGCCGGTTGCCATGACAAGCACAGCCCTTCCTTAGCAACGGCGCTGGCGGCGGCGGCGGCCGCGCAGGTGAGGCCGCGCCCGGAGCCCCTCGGCCCTGCCCGGGCCTCGCTCGCTGCCGCCGCTGGCCGAGCTCATCGGATCGGCGTGGTGGGGCTGCTTTGGGTGTTCGACCTGCTCGGCTGCGGCTGACTATGCAAATGGTTCCCGGGGTTTGCTGGCGGCCGGGCGGGCAGGGATTGTGTCCTGTGGTCTGGGGCACCTGCGTGTCCCGCAGTTCCCCGTATTAGAGCTGGCGGTCTGTTCGAGTCGGTGCTACAGCTAGCAGCTCTCCGTGCTCGGCGGGAGTGCTTGGGCTGACGCCGTGTTTGTTTGCTTTCCCTTTAACGTGGACTCACCCTTGCTTCTACGGGGTAGAAGTGGAAGGTGATTTGTCCTGGGTGAGAAACCCGGAGGGAAGACCACGTGAAGTGCTCTGAATCTGTCAGTGCCGTGCCTCTGGGCTGCCCAGGCAGTCAGGCTGGTAATTAGGCCCCGAGGCACGGTTCAGAGTTGTCCCATATGGCCCTCCACAGCTGACAAATGCTCGGGGATCTGAGAAGCAAGTGCACAAATGAGACCAAGATGTTCCTGTTAAATGTTTCCGTACAGACACGTCTGCAGATCCTGTGTGTGAAATACTCCTGCCCTTTGCTTGTCATGTGCAGTTGAAAACTCTTGCAGATAATAGTGACCTGGGAAAGTCCTTTTGGAACTAATCAAGGATTGTAGTGGCTGATGTATTGTTCTCATCCCTCTGTGGAAAGCTGCAGCCTGGCTCAGTATTTTCCTCGAGCTCCCTTGGTGCTGTGCTCTTGAAGCTTAGCTTATGGAAAAGGATACATTTTTAAAAATCTGTTTCCATTAATGGTCTGTGAGATAACACTCTTAGCGCATGGGGTGTTGGGGAAATGGCTGCTGAGTGAGATAGTGTGTTGTTCTCCTAATGGTTTTGTTTGCCTTTCATTTTAATTTAAAGCTTTCCATCTCTTCCCTGTGTTTGTTTCTATTGAAGCAGTGTCTTCTGGGCCAAGAAGCAACTCCTCCTGCTGAAGCTGTTTGTGTTCACAGAGCTGAGTTCCTCTCAGCTGGCAGTGCCACAGCACTTTGCTGAGCTACAGGCAGCCCCTCTGCCCCTTCCTGGGGTCCCGGTGGAAGGACCATGGAAGAAACTGAAGAGGAGAAAAAGGATGAGGCTGATTATAAAAGGCTTCACAGTTTTCCACTGATTAGGGTAAGAAGGGGGATGGATTATGCGTTTACCAGTGTTATAGATACAAAACACTGCCTTAATTCTTGACAGCCTTCTCCCAGTGAGTAGCTGTGAGAATGTGTGCATTGATGGTCCTGTGGAGTGATCCTGTTTGTCACTGCTGCTTTCTCCCTGTCCTTGGCCTCTGTCAGAGAAATCCGTTAACACCACTGTTCCTCATGTCAGCCAGAGGAAGTCTGGAGCAAAGCGATCCATCTAACTGATTGAGCACACTGCCTCTGGAACCCTTTCTTCTGTTGTGCATGCAACTTTCTTTCTGTCCTAAAGAAGCTGGAGCAAAAGATCTTGCTAGTTAGCCAGCCAGATACCAGCAGCATAAGAAAAGGCTGTCATTTAGATTTCTTCATTATGCTTATAGCAATAATTAAGGACTGTGGTCAGAGCAGTATTAACATGCTTTCCCTCTGTCTTATAGCAGAAAAACTGACAAATGTCTTGATCTCCTCCTTTAAACTGTGCTTACTTAGTGCTGGTCTTTAGGTAGGTAGACAAGAATTTCATGTTGGCTGTTACAAGGAATGAATGGATCACTTCTAATGCAATAAGCCATTTTCATATTTAATGTCTAAGCCCTTGCTACAGCCAGTGCAAAAGTAAGGGGTGCTTACTGTTGTCTTGTATCCAGCTCTTATTTTGCTGTTTAGCTCCTCTTGTTTGTTTACTCTTTCCAGCACTCGGACATGCCGGAGGAGATGCGCATAGAGGCCATGGAGCTGTGTGTCACAGCGTGTGAGAAACATGCCACCAACAACGAGGTAGTACCCAGATCCCAACATGGCCAGCCTGCCATTGCTGCAGCTCAAGAGACCTGCAGGGGCAAGACTAAGGGTGCAGGGCAGGGTGGATTCAGGTCCTGGCATCCTATTACTCTCTTCTGTACTGAGAAAGGGTAGAAGGAGGCAAAGAGCTTAGCTAGATCTCAGATTCAGTTCCCTTTTTCTGCAAGATCCATAATAGCGCTTTGCTTTCCTGCAGGAAGCAGAGGTTAGTAGTGATGCTGCCTCCCAAAGCTTACCTTCTTCCTGATCCTGCCTTCCTGTGACATGCTTCCACTCTGTTCTTAAAATATCCTGTGTCCTGAGGGCTTGATTCAGAACTATGTGGAGACTGTTTTGGGTATGAGTGCAAGAAAGTATTTCCTCTTGGCTTTAGGACCAACAGTAAAGGGAAAATACACTTTGCTCCATGGGCAGGGTGCACATGCCATTACAAGAACTTCCTCTCTCTTCTTTTGGATCAAGCACGGTGTGATCTGTGAGAAGCAAACCTTTTAAAAATCAGCTTAGTTCCAGCGTTTTGGTAATTAGCTGGAGGAAAAAAAATGCACTCTTGTAAAAACAGCCGCAGCTTAGTGACCTGGATCTCCTCTCGTGCTCACCACACCCAGCATAACTCCAGCAGCATCTTGCTTCAGACTGAGTGAATGACAGAAGGGATTGCTAGATACAGTTCTTTAATTTCTCCTGACTGCTGTGTCAGAGACTGCTGAGACCTGTTTTACCCTTGGGTGTACCCTGGGCAACTCCCAGTTCCTACAGTACAGCTGATGTACCTGTTGCCCGTGGCCTGAGTAGTCTGTTAAGGGAGAAGACTAGGAGGATGTTTGCATAAAACCTCATCAGTTGCTTTATCTCACCCTATACTCTCTTCCTTAATGTTCTCCAGAGTGCTGCCAAGATGATCAAAGAGATGATGGACAAGAAATTTGGGTCCTCCTGGCATGTGGTGATTGGGGAAGGTTTTGGCTTTGAGATCACTCATGAGGTGAAGAATCTGCTGTACATGTTCTTTGGTGGCAGCCTGGCCGTGTGCGTCTGGAAGTGCTCCTGACCCCTGTCTGTGTCTCATACTTGCTGAATACAAGAGATTTCGTCCTTCTCTTGACAGGTTTTCTACAATCTGGAGGTGGGGCTTTATTTTTAATAGTTAAATGTCAAGGTTTCTCTTTTTCATACTGACGTAACAGTTCTGTGGGATACATAGTTGGTGCGTGTGTGTGTATGAACTTGCTAAGCTGTCCTGTTCTAGCTTGTGGGATTTCTCATCTGTCTGTGGCTCTTTCCCTGGTGTTTGAGCCAAAGAAGTAGGGAGGTGGGGAATAGTTAATCTCATGACATGCTGCAGAGCTCCACAGCAGCCCTAGAGCGGTAAGCAAAAGAGAAAAGGTGCTATCTATCCCTATGGTTTTTATAACTCTGCCTTGTTCCACATTGTGTCCTCTCTTCTGCTTTCCCCACTACCATGCAGTGTAGCTCTGACCAGCACCTGTCTTGTCACTCTCTGAATGCTGCTCGTACATTCTTCCTCAAATCTAATATATTGATGCAGATCTGGCAGCATCAAGGGTCTCCCTTGAGACTGCCCTTGGAAGTGTGAGCCACAGGGAAGCAGTCCTGGCTTGCCCTTCCCTACTGCTTTTGGGAGGGTACAACAGCTGAGCTGCCTGGATGTAGGAGGTTGCTATGCAATCTGCCCCCTCCTTTCTCACCCACAGCACACTGAGACGGCATGAAAACACAGGCGGCTGACTATGCCTGGGGAGTGGGTGAGAGCTCTTTTTAAGGCTCAAATGCCTCCCTGTCAGTTTCTGGGGGTGTTGCAAGTGCTGTGTACTTTCAGCATCTTGTTTGGACCTGGCAGAGGATGGAGGCTCCATGTGAAATGTAACTTGGTCATCAGAAACCTAACGTCTTTTTGGACTTAGTGTTCTTTTAGCCTGTTTCGGTTTTTAAAGCTATTGGAGGATGGAATGAACGTAACTGTATGTTACGTGTATGGCTTATTTATATAAATCTGGGGAACTGTGTTTTTACAATAAAAGTTTACTAAAACATTTTTGTGTGTGTTTGTTTAGGAAAAGTAGTACAAGAAACATGGAAATATGTAGGCAATGGTGTAGCACAGGCAGAGGACCGTGACAGATCTCCAGCCTGCAAATTTTTCTGTGTGACTCTCATTCTCCCTGCTCAGTTCTTTTCACCAATGCAAACCACTATGCTGAGGAAGGTTGCCAGGCCCACAGTGCTGCTGGCCAAATTCCTCAGTCTACACAGCTGTTTAAGCAGTAGCAGCAAGGGAGCATACCTGTGTCTGCTGATCAGCTAGTGTGCCTTGGCTCTGGTCTTTAGTTTCATATTTGTGGCTTCTTTGATTTTCAAATTTCCTCTCAACATTGCCAGCTGGCACCTCTAGTGCATAGTTCAAGACTGAATGATCTTTCTGCTTTAGGGCCTGCAGTGGATCAAGCTGATGGAGGGTCTTTTTACAATTCCTTTTATTCCTTTTCTGAGCCTCAGTGTTATGCTAGAGATGTCCTTCTTCCATTTCATCATGTCAGGGGCTCTTCCATAAGCCACGAATTGGAGTAATACGAAAACAACTGGAAATTATTTGAAATTTGGACCACGTGTACTTGGCTGGGCCTGATGTCCTCTCACATAATTCCTCACTGATCAGGTGGAAAGGAATTGTGAGGTGCAAGGGACAAAACCTGCTATTATAAGGTAGGTAGTACCATAATACCTGCTCTGTGATCAGGGTTCCTCCTCTGTGCAGAAAAGCTCAAATCATTTGAGCTATCTTGTGGTGTGGTTGCTCTGTCTCCGTCCAGCTGGCTGCCATCACATGAGGATAGTGCTGTTGACTGGCACTTTCTGCAGCTGGCAGGTGGAAAATACTCTTTTTTCCACAACTTTCTGTCTCCTCTCAATTCAGAGGAAAAGGTAAAGCCAGTGCCTTTGGAATGCCCAGCATTGGAGCATGATCATACCCTCAACCATATCATAGTTGCTTTAATCAAGCCTCTTACACACTAATGAATAATTAACTGCTGTGTGGATATGCACAGACATGCTGATCATGGACATCTCTGCAGGGTCGTGGTGACCTGCAGATGACCACGGGGAGCTGCTTACCTCAGCACACAACCTCTTGGCCTCAGTGCCTGTTTGTTATCTCCTTGGCCACCAGCTGACCAAACCTAATGTCTCCATGACCCACCTCAGCAGCAAGGGAACGATAACTGCTCCCCAGCCTCCCCAAAGCTCGAGTGTGCAAACAGACTGAGGTGAGCTAGGTGTGAAGATGCAGCCAGGCAGCCCCCACACTGCTGCTCCCCCGAGGTAAGTGCAAGGTGGCTCATAGGAGAGTGGCAGGCTATTTTTGTTTCCAAGGGTAACAACCTTCCCACAGGAAATTACCATGAAGAGGCCAACCCTTGTTAGCTGGTTTGCAGGCCTGTCATTGGCACTGCACATGAAAACACAAGCATCAGCCTCCCAAAAGTCAGCTTCTGGGAAAACACAGGACAAGGCTCCCTGCTCTGAGGCAAGTGTTCAGTAAGATCAGTTGTCCTGCCCATTGCAAAGTGAGCCATGCTGTGCTGGCCCCGTGTGCTACAAGAAAGACTTTCGCCCTCCTTTTGCTGTGGATGTAGCACATTTTTGAGCACACTTTTAGTTTTCAGGGGATTAAGGTTTATGGATAAGAGATGGTCCCTTGTCCTGTGTTTTCCCACAAGGGGACCCCTCTGTGGCTGATGGACTTGCTGGATTAAGACCAGAGGAGGTCATGAAGATGATGGAAGGGCTGTAGCTCCTCAGCTATGAAGACAGGCTGAGAGGGTTGGAGTTGTCCAATCTGGAGAAGAGAAGGCTCTGGAGAGACCCTATAGTACCTGCCAGTACCTAAAGGGTGCCTACAGCAAAGCTGGAGAGGGACTGTTTGACAGGGCCTGTTGTGATAGGACAAGGGGGTACATGGTTTAAAGAAAAAGAGGTTCCTTATAGATTGGATTACAGTGAGGGTGGTGAAACACTGGAACGGGTTGTCCAGAGAGGTGGTGGATGCCCCATCCCTGGAACCATTGAAGGTCAAGGCGGATGGCGCTTTGAGCAACCTGATCTAGTTGAAGGTGTCCCTGCTCATTGCAGGGATGTCAGACTAGCTGACCTTTAAAGGTCCTTTCCAATCCAAAACATGATTCTATGGTGGAGCCTCTGTGGCCTTTCTGCTTTTGACTATAAAAGTGCAGTTTGTTGCTGGAGGATTTTACTTTATGACTTTTCAGCAAAAAGCTAGGAAAGTTGGCAACAATTGGCTTGCTATTGTATTTTCCTCTCATTTCTTGCCCCCTGCATATTGCTGCCATTTACCCATCAAAGCACCAGGCTGAGTCAGATGTAGAAAATGAGATGAAAACCGTGGTGTGATGCATGGGTGCCAGCCAAATGACTCTTTCCATCTCCCCCATCCCGTGAAGCTGTGATAGCAGCTCAGGGGGCTGTGCTTCATGACTTCATCCCTCCCTGCTGAGGAGAGATGGGCAACATCATTATCAGCTGCCGGGCAGTCCTGACTTGGAGCCTGCAGTGAAAATGTCCTCGGATGTGGGGCTCCTCCTCCGCCCAAAGGGTGACTGGAACCTGCTGGGAAGATGGAGGAAGAGCTGGAGGGGGGAGAGAAGAAAGATGTGCAAACTCTACCGCTTCTCTGTGATGATGTCATGGCAACAAGGTACATCAACGTGCTGTCAGGCGATTGGGGCAGGCTTTGAAGGTCTCCAGCTCTTCCCTGTTGCTGTAGGCTTGTGTCTGACTCGCTGAAAAATCTTTTGGTTAATGTTTAATGCCAGCATTGAAGTGCTAAAGGTGGCAAGTGCCCCACCTAAGCCCCCTTTGGCCGCTTTCAATGGAATGCTAAATCACGATAGGGGGGCAGAACTGCAAGCTTCCCTGTCTTGGGAATGGGACTCATAGTCGGTAGCGTGGCTTTAGCCCATAGAGTCCCTGTGCCTGTCTGACTCAAGGACACCGGAAGGATGTTTCTACCCCCTCCAGCCCACTTTGGAGCTGGTTTGGGGCACTGGAAGGAGGGGAGTTGTCCCTCTCCTCAGTCTCCCAAGGCTGGCTCTGAAATAAAGAAATCTCTGAGCCCGCTCTGGGGGCCAAGCCCAGTTTCTTTGATGTGACCACTTAGAGCATGGATTTTGGTGGGGATTTTGTGTTGTTTTGGTTGGTTTGGTTTTGTTTTGTTTCCCCCCTAAGCAATGACCTAATGATCCCATGTTCCAGCTACCACCCTTCCTAGGTGCCTTCTTTCCAAATCGTGCATCCGGAGTGGATCCAGCAAACTTCCCGGAGCAAGACGCTGTGTTCCCTTCCCCACGGAAGCCATCTGCTCCCCTCCACCCAGCTCCTTCTGCGGGGCTTCGAGCTCGCCAGCCGGCCTGCAAAGCTGTCCTCCTCCTCTTGTTCCTCCTCCTCCTCCTCCTCCTCACTTGCCCCGGCTCTCCTCGGCCATGCTGCCAGCACAAGGCACGGGGACGGGAACACGGGGCTGGCGGAATCTGGGGCGGCTGGTGGTGTCAGCCGGAGGCGGTTTCCAGGCAACTGTGGCGCCGTGGGACACGCGAGCCGGGAACACCGGGAACAGCGCGTCCTCCGCGCTCCGCCCGGGAGGGCACCGAGCCCGGCACGGCACGGCACGGCGTGCGGGGGGTAGCCCAAGCGAGAGGGGAGGGCAGGGGTGGCGGCACAGGAGCGGGACTCCACAATACCCCCTCCTGCCCACTGCCTTGGAGTGAAGATTTCCAAGCTGTATCACGCAGCAAGGGAGGACCGCATGATGTATGGCGTTTCACGCGTCTTCTGCATTCTTTGGGAGGTGGCAGAAAGGAGAAACATCATGCCAGATTCTGTACACAACCTCTCAGGCTTGGTGCAGTGTGCTTCTCTGTCCCTTAACAAATCCAAAGTTCCTTCTCTACAAGTCATGAACCATTTGTGTGCATGCAGCCCAGCTCTGTGTACCTGGGTGTCACGGGAAAAGGGAATTTCTTGTAAAGTTGGGCTGCCCTTCCCTTACACGTGCTGCCAGTGCTCCCCAGCACTTGGTGTGTCCCACCGCCCCCATGTGCTGGTGTCCAAGGCAACATCCCCATTCCTGCCTGCCTCCCCTACCTGCTTCAGAGGCCCTGGGAGCATCCCTACCCATGGACCTACCCTGGCTCGTAGCCCTTCCTTACACTGCCAGCCTAGCATTTCCCTTCCCAGGAATGTTGAAACTCACATTCCATTTTACGCCATTTGGGTGGTTTTTGATAGGGACATTTAGTACAACCGAGTTTGAATGGATGGCAGAGAGCAATAAGAAAATTCTCCTGAATCTTGAGTGTTCAGCTATGATGAATATGGGGAATGGAGTTACATAGTGCTTGGCAGGGTGGGTGCTGCAGTGGGGCAGAACCTCTTTAATGCCCTCTATTGAAGGAAATGTTCTGCAGCTCTGTGCAGGTGACAGCACAGAGACAGGACAGTGAGGGGGTCAGCTGCAGCCAGTGCTGTCCCTGAGCCAGCTTTGCAGCTATTGATTTGGAACTTGCCCTGTTCACACTAACCTTGGCAGTGCCAGCTTGACCCTTATCAGCACTGATAAACCCTGCCACAACCTCCCGTCCCATCCCGGCAGTGTCACACTGTGAGGTGCTGCAGTGGCAGATCTTTCCTGCAGCTCTGCCCTTGCACCAGTTGCTCTTTTGCTGCAATGCTCTGAATCCAGGACACATCTCTCTTATTTTTGCAGAGGCTGCAGCCACACCAATTCTTTTAACCCTGGGTGGGTGTCCACCCCTTGCTGAGTGTTTTGGGCAAGGAAGGATGCGGTGCCGGCTGCAAACTTTTTTCCAAAGGAAATTTAAAATCATCCTTCTCTTCCTTCTGCTCTTGGCCTTCCTAGTGCACATGGTGAAGGATTTTGCTCTCCCTGCAGCCCACGGTCCCTGTGGTTGTGATACAAAAGCACCAAAAGCTGTGGGTGTCCTGTCAGGCAGCCCCATGCTGTCCGGCCTCAAAAAGCTGAGCCTGCGAATCCTTCAGGACTTCAGTGGCAGCAACAGCTCCTTGGAGAAAACCTCCCAGCTACAGGGAGCAGGACTGCACACAAAGGCTGAAGAGCTGTGGGTCCAGCACCAGCAAGAAGAAAGCAATGTGGGATGGACCAAGGGATCAAAGCTGGCAGCACTCTTCGAGCATCCTCTCTACAACACCCCAATCCCAGAGGTGACTGAGAAAGACAAGCTGTTTGTCGTCAACCCCATGGAGAAGTTCAGCCTGCGCAGCAGTGGGAGTGATGAATGGTGAGGAGCAAGCTCAATCCTCACTTGCTTTTGGGGGATACATGGGTTTGAGGGGACAAACAGCAGATATTTAACTTCTAGTTTCCCTACATATAGCAGTATCCTACTCTGGAGGGGCCCCCATAGCTGAGCACACTCTTCTCATACCTCAAATCCTCTCTTAACCCTGAATTTTTTGGCTACTCCCCATAAGCCTGTAGCACATGGCAAAGCTAAAGTTGATTCTCGAATTATTCATTGTATTACATAGGGTATTTATTAGGTCATCTCCTTGTCTCCTTCCCCAGTTCAGACAGCCTTTGGTCCCTCTCTCTGTATATGAGGAAGTCCCCACTCCAGTTTTCTAGCCAGTTTTATCCCCCTCTCCTGATATATTGAAGATGAAAAGCATGCAATGTAGGTTATCTCTAACCATGAGACCATTCCCACCTTGCATTTCACAGAATATCTCCTGACCTCTTTAGGCTTGGCCGTATGGTGAGCTCACTGCTGCTGGCTGCCTATTTTTATCACTGGACTACTAACCTCTAATTAGAAGGCAGGATATTAAAAGCTTTAGCATTGTAGCACACAAGAGCTTCCTTATGGAAAGCACACCTTCCAAAAATGGTGGCTGCTAAAATTGGGAGGGAATAAAAGCTGGTTTAAGAGCTGTTGTCTTGTCTCTGAGGACCACCTCACTTATGGAATAAACCTAGGTCTGGTTTGATGAAACTGAGGCCCAGTCTGTGTTTTCTTAGAGAGAAATATGGATGTGAGTTATAGATGCCCTGGCCTAACTGTCCCTTTGCAGTGCCAGTGTGTGCTAGCACACAGGTGGGGCAGATAGCTCCCTTGAATGCCAGCTAACTGCAGGATGCACAGGATCCAAAGTTATCCCCCTGGAGAAACCAAGAGTGTGTGATAAACCCACCCAAGGGGAAGGGGTTGTTAAGGGTAGGAGTTCAGGTCAGTGTTGGGGATGGCTGGGAAACCCATGCTCTTCCAGCCTTGTTTTATGGACATGTTGTGTGTCCCCAGTGAGCACATGGAGGCATGTAGCCATTTGCATTCCTGGGAGCTAATCTCTTGTGGAAAAACAATGAGATGAACTGCTCTAGTAGGAAAATAAAGGCATGGATGAGCAAAGCAGAATCAGCCCAGGGCTTTTCCATGGGGGATGGAGGGAAGACACTGTCCCCTCCAGCCATGCTGGTGGGTCTTCCTGGCCAAAAAACACGGGTGGGATCTGCCCAGGTGCCAAGAGCCCCAAGAAGGGCATATGGGGCAGGGCGTTTCACCACCATGAAACCTGGAACGCACCAAGGGCTTGTGCTGGGCTTTCCTGCAGCTCAGCCTCCATGCACTGGCTCCCGGGAAGGGCCTGGGGAGGGGAGTTCCATGCCATCCCACTAAAAGCTGTTGTTGTTGTTGGGGTGGTGGTGGCTGTCGGGCTGCAGGGTCAGCAGCAGTAAAGCCGAGACGCTCCTCCCGACAGGGAAGACGGCCTATGACACCTACCCCACCTGGCTCAAATTCCATGTCGGCATCAACCGCTATGAGCTGTACCCCCGTCGGGACCCCCTGTTGCCCACACTGCTCCGGGACCTGGCCACACAGAGAATCATCAGCTCGGGTACCACCTCCCCACCCGCAGCCCTGTCCACACCCCTGCCCCACTGCCTGCTGCCTGCCTCCCTCATCCCTGTGTGCCTCCTTTCAGTCCAGAAGTCTGGTGGGACCCAGCTCAAGCTCATCATGACATTCCTGAATTATGGGCAGGCCCTCTTCAAGCCCATGAAGTGAGTAAAGCCTGGGACAAAACCTACACGATCCTGTTAGGTAGCAGGGACCGGCCAGGCGGGACCATGGAGGGGGAAATGGAGAAATGCTTCCTGCACTGCTTCCCTTTAGCACCTCCATCCCAAAACTGAGGCTAGCAGATTGGTCCCCTTTCCCTCCCCTTCTCTTGTGGTGCCTGAGACAGGCTGAGTGCAGCTTGTGATGGGGTAGTGACCTCCAGTGGTGGAAAGAAGAAGGTGGTCCACGAGGACCATCCAGGAGCCTCCAGTCCGCGAGGCTTTCCAGGCCTTGCACTGGAGGCCGGGAGTTCGTGAGAGCCTGGGTGGGGGCTTTGGAGATACACCACCCACCAGGAAGCAACTAGAGGAGACTAGGTCTTGCTGTATCTCCAGTGTCACCAGGGGACGGAGGGTGAGGGGCGGTTTGGAATCAAGCCCATGCTCAGAGTGACCCCGTTCATCACTGCCCCATCCTCCCAGGCAGACCCGGGACCAGGAGACCCCCATTGATTTCTTCTACTTCTCAGACTTTGAGCGGCACAATGCAGAGATTGCAGCCTTCCACCTGGACAGGTGAGCATAAGCTTTACATCCAACCCTCCCCTCCCATATTGGCAAAGGAGCAGTGAAACTGCTTCTTCATCCCACCTTTCCCTCCCTTTTGTGAGGGATATCTGTGTCTCCTGGTGATTTTAATAACTCAGTGTGTAGACCAGTTGGGGTCAATAAGAAATAGTTCAAAGTTCTGTGTTTCAGGATCCTGGATTTCCGTAGAATCCCCCCAGTTTCTGGCCGCTTGGTCAATATAACAAAGGAGATTCGTGACATCACCACAGACAAAAAACTGGCCAAGACTTTCTTCATCTCCCCAGGTGAGCTTTCATGACATCCATCCTCTTCTGTGGCCAACCACATGGAGCTCAGCTGGACCTGACTGGTCCTGCCCTGGGGCAGACTATCCCTTTGGGGACTGCTCCAGCTCCTGTGGATCCCCTGCCCTGGGTCTTTGCTCCTCACAGCCTTCCTTGCCATTGCTCTGTGGTTGGCACATGGCCACAGTGCATGGCACATCCTCTGCCTGCTGGATCACCCTGCCTGGGGGCCCACAGGCTTGTTGCCTTCCTGTTCTTCATCAGCCTTTGCTTTGTCCCCCTGGCCAGCGGGTAACATCTGCTTCTACGGGGAATGCTCCTACTACTGCTCCACTGAGCACGCCTTGTGCGGCAAACCGGACCGGCTGGAGGGCTCCATGGCTGCCCTGCTCCCCGACAAGACCTTGGCCAAGCGCCGCTCCTGGCGCAGCCCCTGGCGACGCTCCTACCACAAGAGCAAGAAAGCTGAGTGAGCCAGGGCGTGGGGAGCATGGAGCAGCAGAGCCGTGGCAAGGGAGAGGGCTGCTCTGTGGCCACTCTTGTGGTGCTCATTCTCTCCCTGGCTTCTGCCAACAGGTGGGAGCTGAACCCCAACTACTGCGCTCGGGTGCGAGAGACGCCGCCCTACGACAGGGGCCATCGCCTCCTCGACCTCATTGACATGACAATCCTCGATTTCCTTATGGGTGAGCCTCTCCACTCTGGTGCTGGGGGCTGTGGAGGTCCTTGGGACAGAGGCCCAAATAGCTCTGTGTCCCACAGTCCTGTGCACTGTGATGTTTGTTGGGGAAACTGTTGTTCAGGCTGCAGCAAGCTGCACTCTTACCCAAAACGAGAGCGCAGAACTGTGCCACTAGGGCAGAAGTCAAAGGACAAGAGGTCCCAGGGAGATTCCAGCTGAACACTCCAGACACAGGAAGCACCTTCCAGCATGCTCCCACACGCAGCCCCTGGAGATCCAGAGGTGGAGGTGATGCCCAGAGCTCTGGCTGCCTCTCCTGTCTCTAGATGCTTCTTCCTCCCTGCACTCCCTTCACCATCATCTGATTTGGAGAGGTTCCCATCTCCTCGTTTCTGGCCACCCAGCCATGCTTTTGCCATTACTTCTGCTCCATTTGCCACTGTTGTCCTTCTGTGGGATTGCTGTGATTCAGAAGAGGCCTGGACCTCCCCTCCATGGCCAAGGGCACCAGATAGACACTTTAGGGGTGTCTCCAGCTCTTTTCCCCAGTCTCTCGATTTTGGTCTCACACCAGGAGAGTTCTCTGTGTCCCTGCTCCTATCTCCCAGCCCACAACCTGTTGGCAAATTTGTTGGCCCACCACAGGCAACATGGACCGGCACCACTATGAGACCTTTGAGAAATTTGGGAACGACACTTTCCTGCTCCACCTGGACAATGGCCGCGGGTAAAGCTGGGGAAGGGAGGGGATCAGTCATGGCAAAGGGATGGGGGGAGCCTGCCAGTCTTGCCAAAATGCCACCCTAACACCCACTGGTGGGCTTCTTCCCATTTCCAGCTTTGGCACACACTCTCGTGATGAACTGTCCATCCTGGCCCCCCTTGAGCAATGCTGCAGGTAAAGGGCTCCCACTCCCTGCCCTGAATCTGCTATCGGGAAGACCTCTCTGTGTTGAGACCTCTCCCTCCTCACCTTTGGCAGCATCAAGAAGTCTACCTACCTGCGTCTGCAGCTGCTGGCCACCCAGCCCTACCGCCTGAGCGACCTGCTGCGGGAGGCGCTCGCAGCAGATCCGCTGGCTCCCATCCTGGCTGAGCCACACTTGCAGGCGCTGGACCGCCGCCTGGGCAAGGTGCTGGTGGCAGTGGGACACTGCCTGGCCAGGGCAGCCCACCCCGATGAGGTGCTGGTGGATGATGTGCGGTCATGAGCGTGATGAGGGGCTGGGTGCCCTGCTGGGTCGGGGGGGTTTGGGATGCTGCCAAGGAGGATGTGGGATTGGCATGCAGCTCTGACTCTGTGTAGTGTTGGCTTTTGGCTCTACCAGAGATGGTGGTGTGATGCACCAGGAAAGTAGGTTGTAAGGAGAGCTGGGATAGGGAAGGAATTTAAAATAAAAAGGTTGGCCTAGTGGAGATGACACGAGCTGAGATCTCCCTGACCATGGCTGCTTTCCCAGCTCTGGTCTGTCCTTGCGTGCCTGGATGTGTTGCTTCAGCCCTTCAAAGCCTTTTAGGAAAGGGTAGGGATTTTTCCTGCCTTTCCCCAGCAAGAGCTGCCAAACCGGAGCAGCTGGCAAGTCCCTTCTGCCCCACCCCTGCCACCAGCACAGTGATGCCCTGATGACCCCCAAAAACAGAGCTGAGACTCTCCGCTGTTGGTGTGGGGAAAATGAGGCATGAACTCCCAGCCATTCACTGCTTATCCTTGCCCTGCTCTTCCCACACCTGCCTGAAAATGCCCATGTCTCTGGCATTATCACCTCCGCAGCACCATCAGGGGTGCAGCAATGGGGAACAAGCTCCACTCTCCTTGGAACACCTCCTCTAATTCCCTGCTGCTGGGAACTGCTGCCAACTGCCCTCCCACCCAAAAAATGTGGCCTCTGAGATGTGGACAGATTGACCTGGGGCCATGCACCCTATTTAGTGCCCAGTGGCTCAGCCCCCGATTATCCCCTGAGCCTCCTGGGGGTTAATCCGCACAGGGCTGCATCAGCTGAGGCAGGTGCCATCGTCATGGGCACTGCCAGTGTCCCCAAGACTGGGCACAGGCTGGTATTGGCATGGCCAGAGACAAAGGTGCCACCAGGGAGGGGAGATGCCCTCTCTCCTAGCTGGGCACCCACAAAGGGAGGAGAATCCACAGGAAACTATGAAAAAGGGTGGCTGGCACAGTGAGAGATGGAGCTGCCCTGGAAAAGCCAGGCAGGGATTTAGGCCAGAACGAAAAATGGGCTCAAAAGGAAGGGGAAAAAAAAAAAAAAAGAAAAGAGACAAAGAGGATCTGTCTGCATTACACAACGGGACCGGGGCCACTGAATCAGGGTTTGTTGCAGTGTGCCCCCCCCAATGCTGGCAGCACGTCCTCCTGCCACTGCCCTGGCTAGTGCCCCAAACCCCAGCACGGGAAGGAAAAGGTTTTGGGGCTGTTTTGCAACAGGTTCCTCCCCTTCTGCCAGTTTCATTTTTTTAACTCTTTCTATAAATACCTTTGTGCTCCACATGCAAAGCTGAGTGGGGCATTCCTGCACCATGGCCCATGGACATGGCCTGACATGCCACACAGGTGGCTGGTTCCCCCCACTCACAGAGCCCCACCAGGCAAATCATTTTCCGAGGCGCCGTCAGATTTAAAACACGGGGCGTGGGAGGGAAAGCTGCTGTTTTGTCAGCCTGGTGAGTTTGCACAAGGTTCCAGCTGTGCTTCTTTGATTCAAGGTCCCATGGGAGCAGCTGGGTTTGGCTCACAGCCCTCTGCCAAGCCGGCTGAGCCGCCCGTAGGGGAGAGCGATGGCAGCGAGGTGTCTGGGACACAACAGAACACGCCTGCCCGGTCCAGGCGGTGGGGCACGTGGGAGTCGAATGGGGCTGCCCCTGCCTCAGGAACAGGTTCTGCCCTGTCCTAGTGCTGGGTGGTGTATGGGGGGGGTGGGTATTTCCCACCCCACTGGGACCAACAAACCAGACACCCCAGCAAAACCCAGACGGGGCTGGGGTGTAGCCTTGCACGTGGGAGCTCCCAATTTGGGCTGGCGTCGCCGGCACCCTTGGCTGGCAGCGTGCGCTGATGCTGCCTGTGGTGGATGTGGCGGGCGGGGAGGAACCGCAGCGCTGAGGGGGCTTGGTGACCAGGGTGGGCACCAGCGGGGTGGGGACAGACCCTCCCCATCAGCCGCCCAAAATAATGAAAATAGAATAGAATAGAATAGAATAGAATAGAATAGAATAGAATTAAAATAAAATAGACTAAAATAGCAATAATAACAATAACAGTGACGATGAAGAACGGGACGCCGAGGCGGTCCCTCGGGCGGGGCGGTGGCAGGCAGG
>VXAU01004747.1:36270-66820 GCA_013399695.1 Formicarius rufipectus | reverse complement strand
TGGGGTCCCCGCGGGTGGATCCCTGCCGGGTTCCTCCTCCCGATGCTCTCCTCTCTCCCCCGACGCCCCCGCCCCCAGGTGAGCCGTGCCCTCCCCCCGTGCAGCCGCCATGTCCCGCCGCAGCCAGCGCCTTGTCACCACCCGCTATTACCCCGGGGACGACGATGCCACCACCACTGCCAGCAGCGCCTCTCTGCTGGGAGGGTCACAGCTCCCCTTCAAGGAGACCACCGGCAGGTTAGTGCGGTGTTGGGGAGGGGTGTCGGGGGGGTGCCCCTCCCAAACCTTGCTGGGGCTGGGCACTCCATCCCAAACCAGGGATGCCTTCCAGGGTGGGGTGTCGGGATGGCTGGCAGGAGGGGGCATTCCGGCATAGCCCCCTGCTCCAGCCTGCCTGGGCTCCTCTGCGTGTCCCCTGCCCGCCACGGGAGCCTGCCGTGGGTGGCTGGGTGCCTCCTCCCGGCTGCCGGAGAGGGAGGAGGGAGATGCGCTGCAGCTGCCGCCGGAAAACCGCAGCGGTGCGAGCGGAAGGGGTGCCCGGGGCCCGGCGTGAGGCCTTGTGCAAGGCAGAGGTTTGCACCCTCCGCACCCCTCTGCCAGCCGGCGCAGAGGGACGTGATGCCGGGAGAGGCATTGGGGGGAATTCCCGAGTTGTCCTCCATGAGTGCACTGTGATCCCCCACCTTATAACCACACGTGTCTGATGAGCCTGTTCTCGCCTCTGGCAGGACGATCAGGAGGAAATCGGGCAGCACGAAGCGCCTCTCTCCTGCCCCCAGCACCCAGACCTCCTATTACAGCGAGTCCATGATGAGCGAGTCCTACCTGGGGGGCAGCCGGGGCCTTGCTGCCCTGGGCAGCTCCGTGCTGGATGATGACCTGGACAGTGGCACGTACTGGGGTGAGCCCTCCCACACTCCTGGGACAGCTGGTGGGTGTTGAGGCACCCCCTCAGATTGGCTGACTGGGTTGCCTGCTGTGGAGGTGGTGGTGGGTGATTTCTCAGGGGGACTCTGTTTTGGGAGCAGGTGGGGAGCTCTCCACCAGGAGGAGAAGAGTCACAGGGGACACAGAGTCCAGTAAGATCAATGGGCTGCTGGAAAGCAAGACCTATGACACCTATGCCTCTTCATCTGGGTATTCCTCGGAAGATGACTACACTGGTAGGCATGCACTAACCTCTCTGTAGTGGCAGGGATGCAGGGGAGATGTCCCTGGGGGACCAGTCCAGGGCCTGACTGTACCCAGGGTGCTGCCAGTCCTCCTGCATGTTATCCCCAGCACAAAGCCTTTGCCCTAGGCAATGCCCTGGGATGCTGTCTCCATTGGTGACTTGCTTCTTCCTTTCCAGGTCATTTTTACTCAGGCCAAAGTAGCTCTGGGTCTGGTCTGAGATCTGCAGCCTCCCGGGTGGGCTCCTTCCTCTGGCAGGTGTTCACCTCCCCAGGTGAGTGGAGAGCTGGTAGAGGCATTTCTGGCAGCAGTGTTCTTGCCTGTCGCTGTCTCTTCTCCCTAAGTACTGTGGTTGCTGTTCCCTGATCACATGGAGGGTTTTTATCCCCTTCTGGGACCATCCTTGGGATGGAGGGGACATCTCTACTAGGACCTGTGTTGAGGCTTGTGTTTTCTGCTGGCAGTTCGGTTCATGACGTGGCTGTTCTCAGGCCTGGTAGGTGTCTGGCACCGCCTCACCGGCACAGCTCCCCGCCTGAGCAGTGTCCCCTTCTCCAGGTGAGCATGGGGGTGGGACACCAAGATGGGGGAGATGTGGGGAAAACCTGCAGGACCCTGGAGTGGGGAGGCATATGTGGTGTTGAGTGTCTTGTGCCAAAGCCCAGCTGGGCTTTGCTTTCCCTCTGGCACCTATCCAGGGGTGGTGGAAGGTGGCTACAGTCCTGCAGGTGCTTCTTTCTTCTCCAGGCGCTACCCACGTCTGAAGAGGTCCCTGCTTCTCCTGCTGCTCCTCCTGCTCCTCACTGCTGCTGCCTATGGTGAGCCATCCTGACTCGATGTGATGCCATGAGGTCTGGGACAGTGCAGAGCGTTCTACTGCCAATACTCAGGGGTTGGGGTGGCTCCCAGCTCAGTGCTCATGGTTTTTGGTGACATCTCTCTGCTCCATTGTGCTGGGACCTCCTGATAATCTCAAGGGGTGCTGGTGGCTGAGTCTCTGCATGTCCACTCTGTCCCGTGCTGTGGCCCATTACCAGCCTGTGGGTTTAACCATATTATCCCTCTGCATGCCCAGGAGCTTGGTACTTCTATCCGTATGGGCTGTCCACACTCAGCCTGCCTGCCTTCCCGTGGTGGGGAGCTGGAAAGCTTTCATCCTCTGGTGTGCCTGGGGCAGGAGACCTGACCATGCTTGACCAGGTAAGCCTCAGCAAACGCATGGTGATGGCCCAGGTGGGATTGGGTGCCTTCCAGGGAGAGCCAGAATGGTGTGGTCCATTGCTGAAGCATTGCTTCCAGGGGATGGGAGATGGTGGAGAATGGGGCAGATGGTGGCTCCACAGCAGTGGACATGGCTTCCCCAGCTTGTGGCCATTTCACTCTTGGGCTGCCCCGGGGATGGGGGAAGATCTGCTTTCTGGTGAACAGCAGAAGAATAAGGTGCTATTGACTGTGTGGAGTGGGTGGCCTGGGATGCTTTTTACAGGGATCCTATAGAGAAGGCGTGTCCCATGGGGCTGCATTGCACCCTGTTTTGGTTGCTGTAGGGGGGACACGGGCTCCTGGCTCTCTTCCAGTCCCTGGAGAAGCGCTTTGTGGCACTGGAGGCTGAGTTATCACGGTGGGAGCTGCGTCGGGGGGCGGCAGCAGTGACAGCAGGGGGAGAGCCTCCCCCAGGGGATGTCCTGGTGCTGCTGGAGGAGCTGGTGAGCCGCAGGGATGCAGGGCTGAAGGAGCATCTCCACACTGACATGACCAGTCACCTCCAGGTGAGGGATATGGGGGACACATGGGGAGATGGGGGTGTGAAGGGCCAGGCTCTGATATTCCACCCTGTTCTTCATCCTGTAGGGTGAGCTGGATGCCTTCCGAGCCCAGGTGCAGAGGGATTTGGATGTGCGTCTGGGGAAGATGGCACAAGCCTCTCAGGTAAGGGGATGAGCATGTGGTGGTACTTGGGCAGGACCACCACTGGTGTCACAGGTCTTACCCCTTCCTCTTTTCCTGGCAGGAGATGGAGACACGCTTGCTGGAGCTGAACTCTGAGTGGCAGAGGTAACGCTGGCTGTTGGGCAGAGCCATTACTTGGTTAGGGGCAGGCAGGTAGCAAAGGGAATTCCCCACAGTGAGGCTTGGGAGGGGTTTCTGCATCTGATTTGCATGGGACAGAAGGAGAGGTTGAGATGTATTGTTGTGGGAGGAAAGAGGGGATGGATATGTGGGTGTGTCAATAGGAGCCAGCAGTGTGCCCTTGTGGCCAGGAAGGCCAATGGTATCCTGGGGTGCATTAGGAGGAGCACTGGTAGTGATCCTGCACCTCTACTCAGCCCCAGTGAGGACACATTTGGAGTGTTGTGTCCACGTCAAGAGAGATGGGGAGCTCCTGGAGCAGGTCCAGCAGAGGGCTACAAAGTTAAATAAGGGGCTGGATCATCTTATGAGGAAAGGCTGAGGGAGCTGGACCTGTTCAGCCTTTAGAAGAGACGACTTAGAGGGGACCTCATCAGTACCTGTCAGTATCTGAAGGGAGGGTGCCAAGGGGATGGAGCCAGGCTCTTCTCTGTGGTGTCATGCAGTAGAACAAAAGGCAATGGGCAGAAACTGATGTACAGGAAGTTTTGCCTGAATATGAGGAAGAACTTCTTTACTGTGTGGGTAACCACAGACAGGAACAGGTTGCATAGGGTTGCATCCAGACAGTTCTTGAATGCCCAGAGAGGTGGAATCTCCTTCCTTGGAGGCAGTGTGCTCTAGGATGGCCCTATGTGAGCACGGAAGTTGGTCCAGATGACCTGCTGTGGTCCTTTCCAACCTGACCCATTCTGTGGCTGGGAGCAGGGCTTCAAGGGTGATTGCAGCAAATGATGTTTGCCACTGTAATTTTGCATCTTTGTGGGGAATGTGGCCCTTCAGCTGAGGGTATTGAGCTGCATATGCATTCCTGCGGGATACAGTAGAAGAGGTCATTGCCACAGGAATTTAAAATAGTTTGGTCTGGAGATGGTGTTGATGTGGGATAAGCCTCTTCCCTCAGTGTGCAGAGGGGAGCTGGGGCTATTGGCATGAAGTGTTGCGTTTCTCTCTGCACAGCTCAGCACAGGAGAGCTTGCGAGGGACGTTCCAGCAGGAGGTAGGTAGGCTGGAGCAGGAGGTGGCAGCGCTGAGGAGGGAGCTGGCAGGCCTCAAGGCAGACCAGGAGGTCATGGGGAAGCACGTGGAGGGGATGCTGGAGCAGCTGAAGACAGTGCGGGCTGATGTGAGTCCCCAGTTCCCACCCTGTTAGGCAGAGAGAAGAGCGAGGGTTCCTGCCCCAGGGCTAAGCTGTGTTCCCACCGTTTCAGGTGGAAGCACAATTCCCAGTGTGGATCAGTCGGTTCGTGTCGCAGTCCCAGCAGGATGGCGCCACTGGCCTCATCCTCCAGCGGGAGGACTTGAAAGCAGAGCTTCAAGCTCTGGAGCGCAAGATCCTTGCCAAAATCTTGGAGGACCGGAGACTGTCATCCCGGGATGCTGGTATTGGAGTGGCCCTGCAGCAAGGGGGGACTGCAGGGGTGACAGAGGAGGTGAGTGCTGACCTGAGCCCCAGGGACATGGTGGTGACCACAGGTGTGAGACTGGGGACCCTGCCTCATCGTATGTGTGTACAGAGGGGCTGACGTGTGCCTAGTAGATGGTAGAGCCATTGGGACAGCATCTACAGCTGGGATATTGATCCCAGACCACCTGGCAAGAACATCCCTGAAACTCATTGGGCTGTGCCTGCACTCTGTCCTGGAAGGGGTCACAGGTAGTGATATCTGCGTGCCTGTGAGGCTCTTGGTATGTTAAAACCCAAGCTTCTGCTCATGCAGCCTTGACCCAGAAAGCAGGGCGGATGCCAGCAAGGATTCCATGGGTGGAGAATCTTGCTTATCCCCATTCGTCGGCAGTACTGCTGAGTTGTTTGATGCTAAACATTTAAGCACAATGACACCGAGGGGAAAAAATGAGCCTGCTTGCTTTGGAAAGAGTTGTTGGCAATTCCCTGCAGAGATAGTGGAGGGGAGGGATCAAGCTGGGATTAGCAGTCCCTGCAGTCTGTGCAAACTTTGTGCACTCTGAAGTTTAGACCCACAGTGGTGCTGCAGTGTCCCAGCTCCTTTGGCTGGGTTTGGCTCCAGAAGGATTCTCCAGCCAGCTCCCCTTTTTCTGGATGGGGAAAGCTCCCATCTATCCTGAGGAAGAGGGCAGGAGGGACCAGCAGATGGTGCTGGGAAGAACTGAGTGGTCTGTCAAGTTATGTCTGGTACCCACTCTCCTCCTTTGGGGCCAGCCCCTCTTTTGCAGACCGGTGAGCCTGGCATGGTTGGGTGCTGCCCGATCACTGCAGAGCTCCTCTCCTCTGGGGTATTTTTAGCAACCTCTAGCAAGGCTTCCCAGCCAAATGTGTGTCCTCTCATTTTTGCCGTGATGATTCATCCTCTGGCTGTTCTATGCCGTGGCTGTTTTGTGGGAAAGTCTATGTGCCCTCTCTGTCCCTGTAGGGTGGGGGGCAGGATGCCCTGTCCTGGTCCTTCACCCCTCTTGTGCCCTCTGCTCCTGCTGCAGCAAGTGCATCTCATCGTGGGCCAGGCCCTGAAGCGCTACAGTGAGGACCGTGTGGGGATGGTGGACTACGCCCTGGAGTCAGCAGGTAGGTGGTGGGGGACAAGCCAGCTGTCCTGGGGAGGGAGCCACAGGGTGCTGGCATGCAGCTTACTTGCTGCCATCCCCTCTCTGTGCCAGGGGCCAGTGTCATCAACACCCGCTGCTCGGAGACCTATGAGACACGGACAGCACTGCTGAGCTTGTTTGGCATCCCCCTGTGGTACCACTCACAGTCCCCCCGTGTCATCCTTCAGGTGGGCACCCTTGGGGTGAGACCCCACCGAGGGGGAGGACTGGCTGGGCTGGTTCTCATGTGGGTTTTATTGGGTTCTCACTGTTGCTCCAAGCAAGCAGCTGGGCTGATGGTGATAACATTGGTGGTGTCTCACTTCTCACAGCCAGATGTCAACCCTGGAAACTGTTGGGCATTTCGTGGCTCCCAGGGCTTTGCTGTCATCCGCCTCTCCAGTATCATCCGCCCCACAGCTGTGACACTGGAGCACATCCCAAAAGCCCTCTCACCCCAGGGGACCATCCCCAGTGCCCCCAAGGACTTCACTCTCTATGTGAGTGCCCTCACCTGAACCTGGGGGAGCAGTGGGGGGACACGATGGAAGGGCTAACAAAGCCCATATCTGGCTGTGGGATGCTCTGGAGAGGTTGGTCTTACCTTGAAGAAGGGATAGAAGCAGCACTGGTGGGGAGAGGGGCAGCACTGGGCTTCAAAAAGAGTTTGTAGGGACACAAGGAGAGAGGGATTAAGTAGGTGTAACTTTTGGTCTTCCCTCCCCCATCCCTCCCCACCAGTCCCTGTCCCCATTTGTCTGTTTTGGCCTGGAAGAGCAGGAGCAGAGGCCAAGCACGCTTGTGTCTCCCTCTCTTCTGCCTTGGGTGTGCTCATCACCTCTGGTCTCCCTTTCTGATGACCCCTGATTTGCCCTTTCTGCCTCCCTGCCCCTCCGCAGGGTTTAAAGGAGGAAGGAGAAGAGGAGGGCCTTCTCCTTGGACAGTTCACCTACAACCATGACGGCGACCCCATCCAAACATTTTACTTGGAGGTCAGTAAAATGACCCTTGGTGCACCTGACACCATGAAGAAAATTGGGCCTCTGGGGTCTCTGAGCTTTAAAAAGCTCTCAAAGGCTCAGGTTTTTCTTTCTCCCCCTCTCCAAGGGTGACTCTGTGGGCGCATACCAGCTAGTGGAGCTCCGGGTGCTGAGCAATTGGGGCCACCCTGAATACACCTGCATCTACCGCTTCCGTGTGCACGGGGAGCCGGTGCACTGACCCTGGCTCTGACTGGGACAAGGATGCTGCCAGGCTGACAGCAGGAGCGGATTGGTCTGGTTCCCCACTTCGCACGCAGAAACCCCGGGATGCGCCAGCAGCTGCCCCAGGAAGCTGCTCCCTTGTGGGGAGGAGAAGAGCTGGTGTTGAAGGGGTGAGGCTTTCATGCTTCCAAGGACTGGGTTGCTGAGGCAAGAGCATCCCCCGTGGGTCGTAGTGCAGCCTGGCTTGTGTTCTGTGCGTAGCAGACATTTTAACTTTCTAAGCTAACTTTTTATGGGTCTGCGCTGCCCCTTGTCCCTCTTGCTCCACTCCTATCTGATGATGTGTCTAACACTGTCAGGGTTTTGGAAAAGGGTGTGTGATGTTGTGATGTGCTTCACATAGGCTTGGGTGCGATACGGTGGATGGGACCATGGTGCCTGGCTCAGTGCTGCCAGAGTGGGTGCGAGCCACACAGGGTCACTTCTCTTGCCTTGGCATTGGGTTGGGGAAAGATCTCTAGTCCTCTGATGCTGGGCTGGCAGAGAGGAAATGAGACAGTATTAGTGAAGTGTTAACATAAAACTAATGGTTTGGGGCAGCAGGAGGAGAGAAATATGGCACATATGGGTGGCAGAGCCTGCCCTGGTGCTGCCATCCACGTGCTCAAGCCCTCCTGCTGCCAGTGGCTGTGCTGGATCTTGGTGATGCTGTTGGCCTCCCAGACTGGCCACCTCCCCAGTGTTAAGCTTGATGATTCTATTGAAAGTTCCTGTTGCTTGCTTCTCCTTTGGGGTTTGTCCTGGGACTATTTTCTTTTGTTTGTTTGTTTTTAAGGGGTGAGGAGGGGGGTTATTTTCCAGTTGGGGTGTAAGGGTTGGGTTTTTTTCTTGTTTTTTGTAGTAACAAAGGGAAAAAAGGACTTTTTCCATGCAATTTGTACTTAACCAGAGAATGTTTTGTGATGCCACTTGGGCGAGTGGTTTAGATGTGGAGAGGGCTAGAGCTGTGTTTAGTAGGAGAATAGCGCACACAGTAGGACAAGCTAGAATAAGATGGGCAGAGCTGTTTAAAATACAGGCCTTGTTGTTTGTGGCTTGGTAGCTAGACCTGGGAGATGGGATCCTCTGTGGACTTCTCCTGGTGGAGCGCTGGAGGCGTTCCTGCTCTTCCTGCTTCAGATGCCCTTTGAGACTGCAATGCGTGCCTGTGGCCTCTTGCCCATGGCTGCATCTGTGTATACTTGAGTCTTAGGAGCAAGAAGGGGGTGCTGCCCCAGTGCTCTGCAGGTCTCTTGGGTGGGAGATGGGGCAAGCACCAGGCCTTGCAGATGCCAGCATGCTTCTTCTGCACGTTGGGGAGCAACAGAGACACCCCTCCACCTGCAGTGCTCTGGGCTGCCTCCGTCAGCTCCCAGTCCCTGATGGCAGATGGCTGGTGCAGGCTGACCTCCTTTCTCTTGGAAGGGCTGCCTTTCCCTCGTACCTCTCCTCACAGGCATCGCTCTGTTCTCTGAGCCCTGGCTGTGGAGGACAGTGCTGGAGCAGGATGGGGAGTTCTGCCTGCAGTGGGCATATAAATCCTGCCTGTGCTCATGTTGTGGGTGGCGGGATCCACAGCAGGGGTTTGCAGTGAGGATGCAGAGACCTTCCCTGGGCTGAGGAGTGCCAGAGCCATCTGGCCTCTCCACCTCCTGGTTGCCTGCATCACATGTAGTTTGACTTAATGTTTCTGGATGACGTTTACAGCCTTCACCTTTGTCTTGTGTTTTGTTGAAAGAAAAGCTAAAGGGCTCACATTTAGCATATCAGCCCTGTCTGATGCTGGTATCATCCTTCCCCTTGCACTGTGATAGCACTAGGTATTGATTCCTGCTCTGGTGGTCTCTGCATGAAGCACTATAGGCATGAAGGAGGAGGGGAAGGGGCTGAGGAAGTGTCTCCCTTCAGCCTGGTCTAATGTATTGATCATGGGGCAGAGATGTTGAGCCCTGCCCCCCTCCATGCCACCATGAGGGGATGAGGATGGTGGCAGCATATCCGTTCTGGATATCCCTGCACCAAGCAAGGGAGGTGAGCCCAGAGGCCACAGCCCCATCTCCAAGAGCTTAAAATTACCCTGTGGAGCCTCCTGCAGAGCTGGGAGGCCCTGCTGCAGGGAGAAAGCTGACCTGTAGCCAGATCCAGTGACTATAAATTCTCTCCTATATTGAGCATAGCCTTAATTCTTGGCATCAACAGCCAAAGTTATTTTAAACTTGTCTACAGCTGCCTGCTTGCCTTGGATCCATGTCTGTAAGTGCCCTGCGCACATAGAGTTGTGCTTTTATGAATGCCTAGACCTGTTCTGGGCTCAGCAGAGCAGCTCCTGTATTTATTTGAATGTTAAAAAGAGAGCAGAGATGAAATTCTCCTTTTCCCCACCTCTCTCTGGCTGCTGGAGCAAATTCATAACCATGGAGCTGGGAAAACCCCTTTTGGTCTCTGGCTTGGACTGTCAGGGCAGACAGGGTCTTTGCCCAAGAAAAAAATGGTTTTGTGGTAAGTCATGCTTGCTGCTAAGAGGCAGGAAAAGGGACCTCTTTCTCTGAGATTGGAGTTGTAGTGGGGTCTCTGCTCCTTCCAAGGGGGTATTAACTGTTGGCTCTGGCTTAGGGAGTGTTTGGCTTTATAGGGCAACCGTGTCCTGTCCTTTGGAGATGAAAGTCTCTGCTGTTCTGGAGGTAAATCCTGCTGGAGACACCAGCGAGATCAAATCCTGGGGCTTTATGCACTTCTCTAGCTGGTTTTAGAGGCCTCACCATGCTGTTGGTGTGAGGATCCCCAGGAACATGTGCTGAGGCTACAGGTGGTTTTTCAGCCCCCACATTCACTATCAGTGCTTGGCTGCAGCCTGAGCACCTGTATTGAGTGCCGGGGCAGCTGCCTCTCCAGCAGTAGCTTGCAGGATGTCTGCAACACTTCCTAGAGCTACGAAAGAGGGCACATAAAACTGCTGCTTCAGCATGTGCATCTCTGCCCAAGGGTATTTAATCCTAGAGCTGATGCAGAAGATGAGCCTGGTGAGGCAGGAAAAATGCAGAACAGCTGTGGGAGCAGATTTCCCTTATTTACTCCATTTCCCTCCTCCTCAGTTTGCCCTACACACGTTACAAATTAACCCTGCAGAAGCAGATGGTTACAGGCAGGTATTTGTATTTAATGCTGTAGCCTGCTGCAAATGCTGCACTGTTTTGTTCATTCTATTTTTTAATCAACAGATTGTAATTTATGCCTATGCAAGAAAAAAAGACCAAGACAAATAAATTATATCAAAACTGCCCTGTTTTGTACATTTGGATATTTTGTAAGTGAATTTGCTGTTAGGAACAATGCACAAAGCTCTTCTTATAGCTCTTCTTCTATGTAGTCATATGGCAAATCCTTATTTTTCAGCCTGAGGTACTAACTCTAGGCTCAGCAGTTGTCACCTTGTCACTGAGCAGGCTCTGGGATGCAAACTCAAATTCCTTGAGACTTCAGTGACTTCCACTAGACTTAAATCTGTAGTGTGTCCATCCTGCTGTGACCTCCAACCCCTCCTTGGGCATCAGTTCATGCTCTGCCTTACCATGAGCAGAGCCCAGCTTGACCCCAAGGAGTGGCAAATAAGGCCAGGAAGCAGGGACAAATCCTGACACAAAGCACAATTAAAGGTAGCTGCAAGTTGCTCTTTTCCTTAACATGGGTTGTAAATTAACTGAGCAGGCAGCTAAGAGCTGCTAAGAAGAAAGGAAATATTTAATTTTCCTTAACGTGAGGAAGTTAATCTGGACCATAAAAGGCAGGTGCAAAAAAGGGAAATTGAACTGGCTTGAGGAGGGTCACAACCCTGTCTGCTTAACCAGGATGGGCTTGGAGGCAGGCTTTGTGTTGAGGAGTACCATGCAGCTCCTTCCAGAAAGTCACCCTAGGGTCAGGTTTGCTCTGTGCTGGCCCTGGACCTGCCATCTCCAGGAGAAGGGCTATTTGAGCCTCTGTTCCAGCTACTGTCAGCTCCCAGCCCAACACACCTACGACAGGGCTGTACAGAGCAGAAAAAGCTTTCATGAACCTCTCAGATCAACCAAGGAGGCAGAAAGCAAGCTCATTACCAAACACTGGGGAGTCCTGCTGTATTTGCAGAAACAGGTGAAGTGCAAGTCCTAGTGAGGTCCCAGGGAGCACAATAATATGCAGGCAGTAGAAATGCTGTGCTAAAGCTGCATCCTGCAGCAGAGGTTCTCTGATGGGGCTGGTCCCAAATGATTTGCTATAGCTGCTCTTCACACTCACTCCTACACAGGTCACACCACACAACTGCTCTCATTTAACCACTTCCACCAAGGTGCATTAAATTTTGCTCAGAGTAAAAGCTGTCAGGGTTGTGCAGAGGCTCAGCAGCAGCTCTCTTCTGCCATGGCATGCCCTGCCCTGCCATCACTGTGAATGCAGCCTCCTTTTGTAGCCAACAAAGGAGGCTGGTGCCAGGCACACGTTTTGTCCGGCTTTCCAAAGGGACAAAAAACAAGAAGAAGATACATTTTAACTTGGAACAAACTTTTTTAAAATTTATTTTATAGATCACACCAGCCTGAGTGATCTTTAAATGCTGGTCACAAAAGAGAGATCACACCACCTCCTTTGCACAAATTGAAGTGAACCTTCTTTCGGTCTCGGCAGTCTCCTTCATTTGGAGCACAAGGAATGGAAAAAGAGAAAACCGCCTAGAGCTTCCTGCTCCCTCAGAAGCAGAGGGCAGTGAAATCGGATATAGTCTGATGCTGCCACAGGGCCAGAAGATAAACCAACCGGGCCCTGGTGCCCTGCTTAGCTACACCTCACACCCCCTCACAATGCGGGAGCTATTCGTGTTGTAGCCGCCTATAGTTCCTCCCTCGCCAGGAGAGTGCTGGTATTTAGGCACATAGCTTGGAAAAGGACTGTTTGACCACCCCCTTCCACCCACGCTCAGGCCATTGCAGTCTCTAAGGCAAAGCACCCTCGTCTCCAAACCACATTTCTCACCTCTCCCATGCCGCTTAATGCTCTTGGAGTGCTGGTGTTGGCATGGAGAGACACACTCTCCCCCGAGTCTGCTGCCACTCAGTTGGCTTGAAAGCCTCACCTCAAATCACAAGGTGAACTGGAATGAACTCCACCCAGGTGCCCCAGAATGAGAAACAGGAACAACCCGCTACGGAGGGGACAGAAGCTTTACAGTCTCCCTCTAATTAAAACAAAAGTCCTTCATTGGAGGAAGAGGCCCTCAGAGAAACCCAGGCTGACCACACCTGCTGAGGAGAGCCACGATTTGCTGAGGATGTCACCTCCTCAAAGTGCTACCACGCTCCCATAGCTCACCACAAGCCTGCAGAGGTAACTCCTGTGCTCACTGGAGCCAAGCGAAGAGGCAGGGTTAGAAGAGAGATCAAAATAAGCAGGGAATCAATCACTTGCACAACTCAGGGTTAAAAAAAAATATTCTAACAGTAATTTGTAGACTATTCTTGCAGGGCCTTCCTGGAGAAGCAAGAATTTGTCATTAAAATAAAATACAATCTTTAAAAAAAAGGAAATTAAAGTCACAAAAATTACCATGTACTTCCAATTCTGAAAGCACTCCTATAAGTTTGGTACCAATTCATCACTGCCCTCTTTGGTCAAGAGGAGAGAAGACAAATCCTACCTCTGCCATTGCAAAGTTTGGCCACTGAGTTTCAGGAAGATTTTTGGAAATCTTGGAGTAAACAAAATCAAGGGAAGGTCACGTTAGCCTGGTGTCTCTGTTCCAAAGGTGTATTGCCACCTGCAACCTCTGTCCATCGAAGTGAGAAGGCTTTCTCTGGCTCAAGGGACGGATGCTGTGTTCCTGCACTGTATTCTTAATACTGTCAATTGAGATGCTGCAGCCTTGACAGGCAGGTTAGATTTGCTTCAATGTGCACTGAGCAAACACTTGGAAAAGCAGCATAATGGGAAGGGGAACAGGATGGGCATACTTCTGCCCACTTAACTCTGTTGCTAATTATAATCTTAAGTGCTATCAACATTATTTGAGAAGGATATTTAGCATAGGACACCTGAATTTAACATCAAGAACTGCTTTCCAATTTGTTTCCCTCTTAGATCTCCAAGTAAAGAACTTACCATCTTCTTCAAACTTCAGTCACTACAACATTAAATTAAATCCACTTAGAAATAGTTTAAGAGGGAGGGAATCCAGAAACATATTTGGCACAGGGCCACAGTGGTGAGGAAACAATGCCCCATGGAGCCATCCTAAGCAATGTGTTTTAACCTTTGCAGGTCTGAAATTTCAGGTGTTTGGTAACCCCTGGATCTGAGATAGCAAATAGAGGGAGAGCAGCAAGTCCTGTGGACAGAAAGGGGTGAGGGAGGAGGGAGGCAACTAACTGGCTCTTTGCAGTTCTATCCAGTCTCTCCTCTCATCTTCATGCACACAAAATATAATAAAAACTAATAAGAATAAAAACTAAGCCCATGATGTACAAAAATGTGTCGACGAGTGGAGGAGGAAGGTGTCAGTTACTCAGTTCTCTGCATCTTATCACCTTCATTAGCTTATAAATTATGCTCCTCTCCATTGCTTCCTTCAGGGAGGAGGGATGATTCTTCTGCAGCCAATCAGCTGGGATGGGTTTTGGTTTAAGCTGCTCTGGATCTTTTGGATAAGAAATGAAGGGGAAGAATTCCTCAGAGAAAGGAGGAATAAGAAATTCAGCAGCCACTGGCAGGAGTCACACAGGCTCCCTGAGATTTCACTTTATGGCGCTGACCCCCACGTCGCCGGCCTCCTCCTCCGACTTTTGACTGAAAAACAAGAGGACTGACTTTAGTGCAAAGGGACCCCTCAATGAGAGTATCACACAGCAGGAGTTCAGATGGATCATGCATACATTCAGATAGCAGGGAGGCAGTTGTGACTGATCAGCTTTCTACTGCTGCAGAAAAGAGGTAAGGTAGACACACACCATGAGGGAAGCAGGAGAGACAGAGGCACCATAAAGTTCTGCCTTTCAATTTGGAAAGGATTTGACTTCCCAGTTTTCTGAGTGCTTCACTCCCAAGAGAGCCAGCAGGTGCCATGGGGTTCAGCATCCAGGAAATCAAGGCTTCAGGCTCCCTTGACTTTGTGAGGAATGGAAGGGGAGACCCCCACCCTCCTGACATAGCTCTCTTGTTAACCTGACTGTTCCCAACCTCAGGCCAGCAAACCCACTGTTCCTCTTTTAAATCAGCCAAATACCTTATTGCCCTCACGGATGTGGGGCTCTTCATCCAGGGCAGGCTGAGGGGAAGCAGCAAGGAGAGAGAGGAAGAGATAAGCAAGAACAAAAGCAATAGAGTCTCAGGGGGAGGGACAAAAAAATGCAAGCTGGGAGCACTACTTACACCCACAGTGATGCCATAACAAGACAAGGAGGAGATGGACTGATGCAAAGCCCCAAATATATGCAAAGGGAAAAAACCCTGTCTTTCAGCAGCCAGCATGGCTAAAGAGGGTGAGATTTGACCAATGGCAACTAATACAGCTAGAATTAAGAAGGGGAACACTGACCAAGTCTCTTGACAGAGTCAGTTCCTGAACCTTTCACTTACTAGCTAAGTACACTAAAATGAGACCTTTCTTCTATCAGTAATAAAGCTGATAAATAGCTTCTGAAGCCTGCAGTTAGAAGTGAGTTTCCATTCCTTTCAGGCCAGAAAAGCTAGGTATCCTTCATTACAAGCTGAGCTGAGATGTCCCTAACCAACAAAACAACCTGGATAAATTTCTCTAGGAAGAAATAAGCCTTTCCTTCTCTGTGGATGTCTCCATCCTCCCGCTTTGACAGGGCAGATGACCTGTGCTTAATACTCAGGTTGTAATTTCTCTAGTGTAGAGATATTCTGCATCTCATTCAGACATTGGAGACCTGTTCTGTGACTGGTTGTTCGATGCTCCACTACTGCAGCTACTGGCTGTACAGAGACACATCTTCCCTGTAAGTGCAGTCACAGTGAAACAGGTTGCCAATGGAGGTTGTGCAGTCTTCCCTTGGAGTTTTTTAAGACATGACTGGATAAAATCCTGAGCAACCTTGTCTAACCTCACAGCTAATCCTATTGAGAGCAGGAGGTTTGCCTGGACACTTCCTGAAATCCAACCTGAATTGTCCTAGGACCCTCAGCAACTGTCTGCTGAAAGGTCAGCCATGGGGTCATTCAGTCATCAGAGAATTATGATATCTGCTGTGAGATTACTTATATTTCTATTTGTTTCTGTGGCACATTGAACCCCAAGGTGAACTCAAGGTATGAGGGGATAATGCTTGTGCTTTAGTATGCCCTTCCTCCAACAGATGAAATCGGGATGCATACAGCTAGGACTGGCACCGGATTTTCCTCACTTACCAGTGGTTGCAGAGCAGTAGGTGTCAGTGGTGCTGCAGCTGTTGAGGGGGTCTCATCCCCAGCTGGTGGGCCTCCAGCTGCCGTCCCAGCAGCAGCAACACCATCCTCTCGTTTCGTAACAGCTCCCTTCTTGGTTGACTGCATCTTAATCTGCTGTGGCTTGGAGTTCATTGGTGAGTTATTAGTAGTCTGGAGTAACTGCAAAATTGCAAAGGGAGAGGCAAAATTCAGCATTAAAACAGCTTTTTAACAAAAAGCCTCAGGAGAATTTATACCAATAGCCATCAAGAAGAATGCAGCAGCAGCTACTCAAAGAAACCTAGGACTCTGAGCTGCCCTCAAGAGCCCTTAGCAGGAGGAAAGGGCCACTTAACCCTCCACAACACAACTCAAAGGAACCAGCTACAAGATGCCTGAAAAGGACTGAGCCTTAAGATGCATCTGGTTCACCCCCCACCTTCACATTCCTTCACTCACACCAGCAAAAGACCCACCACATGACAAACCACATTTGTCACCCACAATGCATGTCAGGGCTGATGTTTGTAAATGAAGGACAGCCTATTCCCTCAATTTTCCAGAGCTATCTGGATTCTCCTGCTGGCTTCTCACTGTAAGAAGTAGCTAATGGGCAAAACCAAGTTGGGCTCTGGAGCCTTTACCTTAGTGATGGTACCCACAGCTTTGGTGCGGCCTTCACGGAAGACCAGCCGCTGGTCTATATGCAAATATTCCGGGGTTTTGATGAAGCGAAAGTGCACTGTGGCTTTGTCCCCTGTCCGCAGGCAGTCCTTGTCCATGCTGAGAATCGTGGCCGTCTGGCGGATGCTGCCACAATGCACTGCGAATGTAATGCACAAAGGCTTTCAACAGCCAGTGCCATTAGTGGAAGGAGCTTCACACAGACATCGAAGGCAGCTCATTACCCTACAGCGAAGACTACACAGGTCATGCAGCTGCCTTTGTTCAGTCCTCAAAATGAAAACACCATGACCTAGAACAGTTGCCTTTGAATGGCACCTGTCCTGAAGCACCCTCAACAGAATCCTATATATCAAGCAGCCTGGCTAGAGAGTGGGACCCAAAATGAGTCTTTCCATCAGCATTTGAAGGTGAAGAATCTTTGCACCATGGAGATGCAGGTCTGGCAGGCTCCAAGTACACTCCAGGGTGCACATTGCCTTTTTACCTTACAGCCGCCTCCAGTCTCCTCTGTCAGCTCCCTCCCCTCTTTCTTACACATTGCTGGGAAAGCCAAAACCAGGAACTATGGCATATGGTTGACAGAGCCAGCAGGAGCAAAATTATCTCATGCTAGAGCTGATACAAACTGTTACCACTGGGAAACAAAGATGAGACAACACTGAGGCACATACCCATGGCCTGATATCGTGGGCTGATGGTGGTGGGGTGATGGAGCACCAGAATCTCTGCTTCAAACTCCCACGATGCTTGTGGATTCAGGCGGGGTGATACCATTACCATCCCTTTCCGGATGGAAGAACGCTTGATCTGGAAAGCAGAGACACAAAAAACCTTAGCATGATTCTCCTGGGAAGAAATGTACTTATCTGCCTGACTGCATCCAGAAGGATCCTGAGGGATTTCACAGATATTCTCTCACACTCACCAAAAGGCAAAGCAAGAGCTGTTAAGCAGTGTGTTATGTATGTGATGTTATGCAAAGGTTGTAAAAATCAAGTTCAGCTGAAGTTTCTAAGGAAGCTTGAGTTAGAATGCTGGGAATGCTGGACACTGACACACCTACCTCACTGCTCCTTTAGAAGCAAAACATACATCCTGGTTACACATTACCCAAGCAGATGATCTCTCCAAAATCATGATGTCTGTTAATATAACACGATAAGCCTGAACACATGAATTATGGTGTAGCTTAAACTATATCCCCTTAAAAATCAGTGCAGCTTCTATTGACAGAAACCTTTTTGCAAGAGGAATCGCATCAAATTCTACTTATTTTTAAATCCCAAATCATGTAGCTGGTCCTACAATCCAGGAGGAATAGTGCAAATACACTACCCAGGATATTAATGCAGTTTCAGCACAAAAGGAGACTTTTCTTGCAATGCCTCCACTTTGTTAGATATCTTCCACACTATTAGTCATTACCTAGGGGCACTGCTATTGCCTGGCAGCTCTCAGGAGGAACAACCAGGATGTGGAATTCACAGAGGTTCCATGGGACTTTATTCCACATCAAAATGAGTCAGCCAAGGTCTGTCAAAACAGTCTTATAGCAGCTGATCTCTGAGAGCACTCAAAAATTAGGAGGATAGTTCCTGCTGTGGGGGTCTAGAGCAGATCTCACCTTCTTCAAAGCAAAGGAGGCAGTTTGGCCTCCTCGCACTTCTTTAACAGGCATTCTCTTGCGGTGGATGGACTTGACAGCAATAGGTAGGAAGTTGCCAAGGGGATCTGGCCCCAGCAGCAGGGTGTCATTTAGCTTGATTAGGCCTCTCAGTGTCGTCCCAGAGACAACTGTTCCTACACCCTGTACACAGAAAGATAAAAACAGTAATTGAGGTTACTCAATCAGGCTGGCAGAATAGCTCCAGAACTCCCCTCTTCAGAGAAGATACATTCATCACCCTGAATGAGGCAGCAGAAATTCTTCTAAATACTAGGCCCCTTACCGGGACAGAGTAAGTATCATCTATCTGGAATTCTGCTGGCTCTTCTTCCCTGTAACTGGTCCGTGGAGACAAGAGATTAAGAAACATCTTCAGCAAATCTAGATTCTCCCCTGTAACGTTTGAAATCTGGAAAATCGGGCACATCCTGTAAAGGAAAATTGATGAAATGGAGTTAGTTCACCTTCCTGCCTGGTTTTCTGCATGTAGGGAGACATCCAAAATCTCGGGACTGAATTCAATACACAGTGCTAGGAAGGGAGAGCCTGGCAAGCAGTCAGATGCACAACACCCCATGTTTGAAAACCTGCAACATTGCCTCTGCCTTCTAATGACATTTGGGAAAATGTGTAAGGTTCCAGGACTGATGGAAGTTGAATGCCCTACCGTCTTCTGTAGACTGCCAAGGAGCAGCCTCTCATTTCTGTCTGTCTCAGAAAGGGGAACACAAGCAGGTCAACCTCAAAATCAACACACTCTTATGGAATCAACACACCACATGGCAGATGCAACCTTCACACATCTAGACAATGGGACTCTCTTTCTGAATCTTCTCACCCAGTCTCCAAATAGGATTGAAAGAGAAATGATTCTCCTCTACTCCGGTTACCTCTCTGAGCTGAAGTTGGAGGCTGTTACAATGACATCATCCTTGCTCTGAACCAGCACGGGAATCTTCCTGCACCCTGGGGACTTCAGCAGTCGCTGTAACAGCTTCAGGGTTTCTTAAAGGGTGAAATGAATATTGTTAGGGTAGCATCTCCTGTCCTTACAAATCACTTTTGTGGGGTCTCTCCCTGAGGGGAAACGGGTGCTCTGGCCACATATAGACAGGAGAAGATGGCTAAAGGTGAGACTATGAGTTCGCTGGAGCCCAGGTAGGACCTAGGAGCCATTCCATCTTTCACTTCATGCCAGCCTGCTGCCAAGCGACACCATACACGGACAGACAAGTTTGCATCTGCAAGTGCAAAGCTGTGAAGTAGACATTTTATAGCTATCTATTATTAGCTTTAAGCAGTTACAAAGTATTTCCTCTTCCTATAAAGGATTTTTCATATTGAAATAAATGAAAACCACCAGGACTCAGGAATGAAAATATCTGAGAACACATGACTTAGTTTTGACCAAATAAACCTCAGTACATTTCCTCTGGAAGTCAACCTACCCGATGAGGCTTGAGAAGCATGAAAGAGGTTAAGATCACCATCATAGACTAAGACACTGTGGGTGGACCAGCTTCTGAAATCAGTGTGTTGGGACAAATCTCATGACTCCCAACTTTCATCTTTTGCCTCTTTTTCATGTTTTTCTAAGCCTTGTATCTATGAGTCAGCAGGGGCATTACCTGATGCACTAGAATCAGGCTCCTGCAAAGTGCCTTACAATAAATGAGGGAAAAACAAAAAAGGGTAGTAAGGACTTGAAAGAGCAAATAATTTATATTCTACAACTGTCATTCAATTAGGTGGGTTTTTGTGAACAAATGATTGCCTATGGAAAAGTAATGTTTTGGATACAGAAACACAAATATCTAATCATGCCATCTGCTCTTCACAGATAGTGAGTCAAATCTTGTGTCTAATTACTTTAAACAGAGCATGTCACAGGACTGGCTTCTCTCGAGAGCAGTTCTTCTCTCCATTCACTGAGCCAAATGTTCTCCTTCCTTCCCAGTTATTATCTTATAGTCAGGTCTTACATTTATTTGCCAAATAACTACAAGAGAGATATTCAGATTGTCTTCTGTTCACATGCATCTATTTACCCGAAACGTATTTAGAATGTTTACAGTAATGAACTAACTACAGACAGTACTGGGAGCTTTGACTTCCCTGATTCTTAGGATTGATTATAAAAAAAAACCCCACATCCTTCCAATTAACTACGGAATGTTCTTGAAGGTGTGAGAAATGCTTAAAGAGAATTTTGAAGGTGAGAGTTGGTCACAGTCTGAAAAAACATCAAGCATGGGTTAATGGGTCACTGCTGGAGTTAGAGGTGCTGCTTCAACTGCTGCTGAGAAAAAGAAAAATCACTAGTCCCTACTACTCATTGCCATCCCTGTTTGTATCAAGTCCTAGCTCCCACGCTCCTGCTACCACAGCCTACATACGCAGTTGCTTCAATCCATGATTTATTAAGTGTTGGTTGGTTGGTTGGTTGGTTAAGACAGAGGAATGAGTTGCTGTACTTATGCCAGTATAACTGAGAAGTGCCCAGGTGAGCAGGATGTAAGAAGCTGCTGCCCCTTCACTAAAACCTGCTGAAGAACAAGTCCGATCACAGTTTAAGATCACACTCAAACTATGTGCAAAGAGGAAAGCAGCTTGCAAATGAACTTCTAGACTTTTCTTCCAGGTTTAAATATCCAGAGAGAAAGCAAAGCCTCAAGCCCTACTGTATGCTGCTCCTCTTAGTGTAGAAAACATTTTTGGGTTGCTCAGTTGAGTCCCCCAACATAGCTAATTTCAACATTGGTAACTACAAGTGAAGCACCTGCAAAAATACGCACAGGAAAAAGGATAGTTTGATGGAAGGTGTTTAGGATGCAGTCAAAACCAGATAAAGCAGCTTTCCTCTAGCAGTAATTCCTGAACCCAAGCAGAGGACAGCAGCACACACAGAGGGAAGAAACAGCCCTGGAGAGAGCCTGTAGGACTCACCTTGCAGGATGTTGGCAGGGCACATGTCAATCTTGGTCACCACAACAAAGACGGGAACATTAAGTGCAAGCGCCAGGCCCAAGTGCTCCTTGGTCATGCCAACAATCCCAGCGTTACTGCCAACCTACACCAGGGATATAAGACACAGAGATGTAAATGTTCCTCCTGCAGTTAACTGGGTTACAGAGTAAGCCTGTGTCAGACAAGTAGCAGACTGTGATTAGGTTGTAGATGTGTCACTGTGACTGTATGAGCAGACCCAGCTCATCTCAAATGCTGTTGGACACCAGAAAAGGACTCATTTCTCTCCATTTTTAATTAGGTTTTCTAGAATTCAGAAATCTTTACATTTTCAAGAACCACAAACCTTGGGCCTCTCCAGGACGGACCGCTTTGGGGCATTTGACTCAGAGTCCTGGAGAGATACCCACAGAGGCTTCTGCTCTCCAGCAATGTGAGATGCTGCCTCTCTCCACAAACCCACAGGGACTCTTCAGTAGGAAAGAAGTCAAGGCTGTTAAAGCTGTGAACAGCCCCACTGCAGCTGGCACAGTACATCTTTTTTGCTACCTACCATAAGCATGCAGAAATCAGGTAAGTGGCCAGTCATGCCAAAGACGGTGGTTTTCAGGTACTTTTCATGACCAGCCAGGTCAATGAAAGTAATGACCTTGGTGGATTTCTCACAGATCTTTGTCCATTCCAAGCTGCCACCGTGGCTGTCAGGTTTGTTGACCACATTGCCCTCGCTGTCAAAGCCCAGAATGTCATTACCCACACTGCTGGTGCGGCCTGACTCAATCTCGTGCTTGTGGCGGAAGAGCTTTTGCCGAGCGAAGCCTCGGCCATTGTCGAGCTCACCATGAGTCAAGACACCCAGCAACGTGCTCTTTCCAGCATCCACATTGCCAACCACTGCTACCCTGGAGGGGAAAAGGAAAGAGTAACTTAGTAAAAGGCAGTACCTGAAGAAACAAACAAGCAGTCAAAAAGCCCCAAACATCACTGCTCCTGCAAATAGCTGAGTTTTTCCCCTATCCTTTAAACAGAGATTAAAAAATGTTAGACCTTTACAAGCAGAGCAGAGATTCTTTTACAGTTATTTATTAACAGTGGAAACCCCTGATTTTAGGGACTGGGATACAGAGATGGTGGAAACATGTCACTGGTGTCCAGAACATAGTCAACTGAACCAGACACTGGCTTGATGCCATACAAAATGTCTCTCTTCCAACTCCTTGTCTCTGCAATCCAACATATATGCTGTGGCCATTCCAAAAGGAAGACTAAATGCTAACTTGGTCTAGAATACCTCTGCCTTTCTCATATTCCTCATGTTGCAATAGCACCAAGTGCTAAGTAGAGCACAAAAACAGAAACTGTTGTTCCTAGAAAAGGAAAAGCTCAAATAACAATTAAATGTTTTAGGAGAAAACCACGTCCTACAGCAAGCTGCTTCTTTGACACTGATCAAGGTGGCTATTACAGCTGTTGGGAAATGTTGGAAATCCACTCCATCCAGGTCTGGGCAGACTCTCAAGTCGTGTTACATGAGTTAATAGATGTCCAGTAAAAGGTGACTTGGATCATTACAGTCTTGCGATAGACCTGAGTCCTTGCATTGTGTTCCAGTGGTGTGCATATATGCACATGCATACCACCACATGTGCCCATGTGATTCCTGAGATCCCAGCATGCAAAAGATCCCCAAACAGTGAAGCCCTCACCCAGACAGCAAGAGGCCTCTGCTAAACACAGTTAAATTTCCACCAACAGTTCTCTCAAAAGAGAACAGGTAGCAACAACAACAAAAAGGCAATTTCATCAGCAAGGAGTGGTCAGGTCAATTCGCCTTGTTGGGTAGCCATAACACCCAGACTCTGACCGGCATTGCTGGCTCAGCATCACAACCTGCTCACAGGGTAAAAATGCAGCTGAGCTGCTGACTAACCCTGTCTCCACCCAGCTCCTCACCTGACCTCCAGGAAGTCGTTGTCACCCACACGTTTTCGAACGAGGTAGTCGCGCACCTTGCCCCCTGCCTCCTGGTGCTCCCGCAGGAGGATCACATCTGCCTCGATCTGCTCTGCCATGCTCTTCAGTGTGGCATAGGACGCTTCCATGTCTACCTCACTCAGACCATACTCGGTGCCATCTGGTGTGGTGTTGAGGAGGCAAAGAACAGTCAGTGAGCACCCCCTTGCAACGAGCAGCAGCAACATCACCCTACCTGGGACCTTCGTGCCAATCGGGATTTATGCATGGACTGGAGACGTCAGCCATGTACACGGAATAAGCATCTTTTGCCCAAAATAAAAAGAGATGGTCTTCACTCTAAAGCTTAACTAAAAAAGCACCATCTTTCATCCAGAGAAGTTTTTGCAATTTTACATATTTTTTATAGTTATGCATAATTTTTAACATACTTTTTATGACTTTTCATACTTATGGATTGACAAAAAAGACACATTTCTGTCTGATTCCTTTACTTCACATGCTAAAGGTACTTCATGTCCTTCAGTCAGATAAAATATCTCCTTTTGCATTGCAATAAAGGGTAAAGCATTAACAAAACAAAAGCTCTGACTGAAATATCGACACAATTAACCAGTGAATGTCGGACCAGCATAAACAACCAGCTTGCTTTTAAAACCACACCCCAAGTAGACATTTTCTGCAAGTCTGGCCTGCACAGTAATTTCTTCAGCCCCCATATACTCCAGTTAAAACAATGTTTTCGGCATGTGTCACCGCCTTCATCCTGACACTTGAAAGAAATGCTGACAGCACATAGGACCAGAAAAAAAGAGAAGGCACTGCTTCCTCTGAACACCTCACCCAAGCAAGGAACAAAAAGTCAGAGCAAGCCAGTGGCAACTATCAGTGTCAAGGCCACCACAGCCTCTCTCCTAACCCAGATGCTGTGAAGGTGCACAGATTTAAGGCCAGAATCTTCTGTGTGTGCAGAAAAACCCCAAAAAACAACAAAGGTGGAGCACCACATTTCACCTGAATGACCAAAGCTATGGCTGACTCATCAGCTGGGAAGCAGTAACTGCAGTTTGCATGAATTAATCAGCATTTTAACTATTGCACAGTTCTAAAACTAGCAGTTATTGAGTGATTTTCAGCCTAACTCATAGGCTGACTGAGAAGTTGTTGAGATGGTGAGGAAAACAAAAAGCCTCACAGCTGGACTCTTGGGTCATAGAAAGGGAACAAGAAGTAGGGGACAGGAGAGCATAAGAGCCAAGGGAGAAACGGAAGGGTTGCCACTGATGAAGCAGTGAGCTTCCTGGCAGTCTTCATTCACTTCTCAGTCTGCCATGTTGGTTATATGGGATGATCAAAATCAGAGACATTCAAAGTGAATGAGAGATGGTGGTAGGAATACCAAAATTCTTTCTCTGTTGAAAATATCCCCATCTTCCTTGACTATGCAGCAAGCCAAAATGAAGCCAGAAGTTTAAGCTTGTATTTTAAGAAACAAATGCCTACCTCTAAGCATATCACTGAACAACACCCTCACAAGGTATCCTAGAAGAGAAAGCAGGTACTAGCCTGATTAGCTAGACCTCCACGGCAGATGTGATTATTCCAAACACCAACAATTCAGACTATATATGGGAAGTTTGCCTGGAGGAGCATATTTAATGGCTGCATGACCACTGGCCAACTAATTCTGACTTCTACGTTGGCTGCTTTGCAAGACGCCAAGAATACCCAAAAAGACACAGTTCTGAGGTAACACAGCTCTCTCCCTCCACTGTCTCAGCCAACCCTGGCACTCACAACCCCGGTTTTGCACTCTGCCTCAGACACAGTGAATGTCAATATTGTGTCAATGTCTGTACTAAAACTGTTATACTTTCAGACCCTTTGTCTTTTCCTGGTGTGTTCAAACGAGATATGCCTTATTTCAAAAAAAAAAAAAAAAAAAAAAAAAACTTTTATACTTTTATAAAAAAAAAAAAAAAGAACTTGTATGACTTTATACAAAAAACATGTTTAGCTTCACTACATAAGACAGTTCCTGGTGGGAAAAAAAGAAAAGAATCTGTCCCACATATTCTGCTATACTTTATGGAGGCTTCCAAGTTATTCTGGAAAGGTGAGCATTACCTTCAGCAGCAGTTAGATAAACTAGGTTTTCCTTATCATTTTAATGTTTTTTGGGTTTTGGTTTTTTTTTGTTTGGTTGGTTTTTTTTTTCTGTTTTCCTAAGGAAGTTATACTCACCTGATCCTTGCCCAATGACATAGATGGTCTCTCCACATCCCTCATCAATCCTCTCTGACATCTGCTGGAGCAAACTGTCATACTGCTCTGAAGTTGGACTCACCATCACCAGCTGGAAAAAGATTAAATATCCATTTGCAGATGTCAAGCAAACAATTTCAAAACCAGCTTTAGTTACAAGGACAATCAATCCATGTGTTTTATTGAAAGACAAGGGCTTTTTTTCCAGGACTGCTTTCTGGTGGGTTTGTTTTGTTTTTTGTTGTTTTTTTTTTAACCAGTTTTGCTGACAGCAACTTCCTCGTGACACCATACAAGGGCTGAGTTAATTTATGCTGGAAGATACACTTCAAAGCAAATAAGAATACCAAGCATCTCATTTTGATGCAACCAATGTTTAAAAGCCACATTTAATTGAACATTCCAATATGTTTCCATGAAAGGAAAACAGAAAGGGGAGGAGATATTTTATCCACAGAAATTCCTTAGCTGGGTATTCCACAGTCTCTGTTGCACAGAGTGCTGCTGCTCCCCTGAAACATGATGGAACACCCAGAAGAAGCCAGCCAGACTTTAATGCAGAGCACATCAAGGCACCAAAATCTAGAACATCTCCTAGGTCTTTCACATATTTATCACACACAAAATATATATATTGTTTTCTAAGGAGCAGATGAAAAGAAGAAAACGTGAATAAGCATTATTTTCAAATTCCTATGAGAATTCTAGGTATTTTACACTACAGTGCTGAGGGGCAAACATACAAAGCAGTTTGTACGAGCACATCTGGAGGTTTCACCAGTGGAGAGCTGCAGTTCTGCAAGTCAGCAGTTGTGCTACTAACACGTTTTGACTGCAACTATTGCAATAACCACAACTTCCTTTGCCCTCTCCTGCAGAGAATGAAAAAAAATAAGACAGAAACAATGCAGAAAATGAGGACAACAAGACAGTACTTCAGAAATTACTTTTCTTAGAACAGAATGGTGTAGCACCACTTCTGGCAAAATCTCATATTGCTCACACAGTACAGCTGAGGACACTGGCACAGAGCAGCCACAATGGTGGCATGGCAGTGACAGACCAAGGAGACCTCACATCACTCAGGCTACTCCCTCTCTGGCAGCCTCCATGGCTACAAATCTGTAGGTGGCCAAGCAACCTGGTACAGTGGCTCTATAGCTGCAGCGATTGACACACGAATTTCTGCTAAAAAGGCACTTTTAGGAAGAGTTGTAAAGGCTGTCATCCAGCAAGAGTCCTACTGGCCGGCGCACCTGCACCACACTACAACGCTAAATGACATCTGTATCTCCACTAGCTGCCTCTACACACGTTCCAACATCACACCTTGGAGGATGTACTTCCCTTAGCTATGCACTAAGGCCAGTCTAAAATCTGTGCTTGATTTGCCTAAAACATATGGCTTACAGCAGTTCACAGTATCGTCTTTAAGTCTGCCCAACATTCTGTAACACAGCCAGGCTTACTAGCACAGCTAAAACAATGTGCAGTCAAGTAGAAACTACATTTACTACTATTACTACCACTACTACACAGCTGATAAAGGCCTTCAGTGGAAACCCAGAGTGTAAGGGAACCCAAAAACCCCATAAATAACACTCAAGCAGCTTCCAAAACCATAACAATGCACGCATCTGGGAAACCGAAGGACAGACAGCAGGGACTGGTAATAAGTTTTAAGGCAGCCGAAGCAATGTTTCCCTCAGACATTAAGGGATCCCACAGAGCACAGATGTGCCTGCAAGGACCAAGCAGCTACAAGAGACAATCACCTTCACGTGTCCTTTTGGACACATGCCCTATCTAAGCCTTTTAACTACTTGGCATGGCCTGCAAAGGGTACTATAGCACTCTGATATGGAAGGACACATAGTCTTTCCATTTCATGCTATTAAAGACTGGTTTGCTTTTACTAGTTTTTCTTTCAGTTTTGTTTTGTTCTTGAAGGAAACCACCAGATGTAATTGCATTGAGAGGGAAATCAGCAACCACTCAGAGGCTTGATCCGGGCAGGAATGGAAAGATGCATGTTGATGTGCAAGGTTTGTTTTGCTCTGCAGGTACTTTCAGGAATTTCTGGAAGCACAGCAGACAGGCTCACTGTTTAGGCCAGTGCAAAAGCATAGGTCAGGGAAGGTCTAGTAAACAGGTTGTCACACACATAAAGGTCAATAGAATAACAGGGGCCACCAGTGCAGAGGCACACTGACTTCTATGTCTTCAGGTCTCGTCACCAGCTTTATTTTTCTGTGAGCTCAAGTGCTTCAGCAGTGTGAGCAGGTAGGGTGTGTAACAAGTGCCAAGGGACATTTGAGCTGAGAAGTTTGTTGTACCCTTTCTTTGTGCAGACAGGCAGGAGGACTGGGGCACTCAAACAACACTGGCTCATGCACATCAGCTCAAAATACTGTTCCCCCACCGTGCTGTTTTCACTGCCATGCAAAGGTGCTGCTAAATGGTGTTCCACTGGTAGACTGCCTCCAAAGTTTACTCTAGGGCTGATGAAGCTTACAGCTGATATGACATAGTGGCACACCAAAAGAAGTATGTGTACATCAATTAGAAGCCTTCATGGATAACATCTTTCCGTGCTGTTCAGTATTTCTAACTGACTGCAGCCACAGCCAGTTCTGCAGTTTCCTGGGATGCTGCAAGACTTGATGTGCTCTTTTGAAGATCTCTTTAGCCTCCTGGGCAGAGGAGCTTGGTCTTTTCTGTCTCCTTGGTTGGAGAGAGGCCCTCCATTTTGGCCCCTCTGCTTTGTTTGCTTTTCATCTTTGAGCAACCCCCTCCACGTCTGAACTATGTATTGGTGTTTTTCAGAGGTTTTCATAAAGTCAAAAACGTTCGTATTTGTTCTTCCCACTTTGCCAGGCACTGAGCAGTTATCAGTAGGAGCCATGTTGGTCTAGCAATCTTCAGATTTCCTACAGGGCAAAAAAGTAACAATCAGTTACTGTTTTATTCTTAAGGCAGCAAAAGTAAATATATCCCACAAGTCTGAGATGCCATTCTCTAAAGTCCCTTCCCAATCCCTGGGGAGAGGCAGCTTTCCCCACTTTTCTTTCCTCAGATCAGTTTGGGGATTAACACACACCAGAGGTGGGTAAAAGATACAGTTGCCTGAGCTTAGTCCTGGAGGACAGACTGGACTGTGCCATTCTGCACCGCCCAACAGCAAGCAAGAGGCCATAGCATTAATTACCATCAATTTCAAGAGACCAGCAAGATCAAGCCTGGGTAATACCAGCACTAATGCAGGCAATCTTTAGGAAAAAAAGCATCCTATATCCATAAAGCAGACAAACTGTAAATACTAAGAGTAAACCAAGTATTATGTTGTACATAGTGCTGCTCTTTACTAGAAACAGAGCCTCACATTTTGCATGGCTAGAAGGCCACCACCAGCCATCAGGAAGTCAGGGAAAAGGCAGCTTCTGTATTGCCATATTTTGTTTTCTATTCCCTGTGAACACACACAGTTCAAGTGCTATTAATGTTCTGCTATCAATTTAGGTCTAATATAACTATCAGTTTCCCTAACAGTCTTGTGTGATTTGGTTTTTGACCTGAAAGTTGATTACTACTGCAGTGTGTTGGCACTGGTGAGAAAATAAACACCCATTAAGATCAACACGAAGATGAATTTGTGCTGATGAATGGAACTGTTTGCTTCATCAGCTGACAGGGAGCACTTGATAACTGAGTCCCAAAGTGTTCCTCTCTAAAAAGAGCTCACCTTACAGTGAATGCCCTGGGAGGGGATTGGGAGAAAAGTATGTAACACAGTCAGGGGATGGGTCAGACAAGGACAGAAGTAGCAACTAGCAATCAAACAGGCTGCAGTGGGAGTTCCCATTTTAAGCATGGATGGAAGGGGAGCAATTCAGCTGGGTAGACAGAAAAAGGGATCATGGGGGTACAGGTTAGCTACTGTATTCCCACCATATGGGATTGCTGTTTGGAGTATACAGTGGGAGACTAACTTGGAGGGATGGAGCAGAGCTCACAGTTTTCACACAGCTTTCATACAGGATGGGGATCAATGAAAGGTCCAGGGAAAAGAAAGCAGGTGCATAGTGCTGCTAAGGTAAAAAAAAATCAAAGTAAAAAAAAAAAAAAAGCTTACCTACCACCTCCATAGCGCCTGCAGATTTCTAGTAATGGAAGACAGACCGACACTACAAATGGAGTTTGCGGAAGAAAAGCATTCTTCTCTCTTTGACAGTGTTCTGGTCAGGTTCCTGGCTGTCAAGAATCAGTGATGCAGTCCTTGGCATCCTCCTTGGCACTCTTCCACACCAGTCATGCCCAAGACAAAGTCAAGATCAATACTGGCATCCTGTATAAAAATCTTGTCCAGCAAATTAAGGCATGAACAGGTGGCTCAATAGAAACTGCAGGTTTGATTTATGTTCTTTACTATCTTATAAGACATCTTCATAACATTTGTTTTACTACAGAACCACATTATAAAATATCTCATCATCCCCTCAAAAAAAAAAAAAAAGTTTCCATGTCCACACACACCACAATTCCTCTCTCTCCATTTTCCTGTGCACAGAGGGTGATAAAGTCCAGGACCCTGGAACAATTTCGGCTGAAAGCATGAAGAGGAGGCATGGTAGAAAACTAGGAGGAAACACCAACTATGCTGACTTTGAGATCACATAATTACAAGTGGACCGAACCAATTTTCAGGAGACTTTAGCATGGGAGACAGCACTACAGTACAACAAACCCATGGTGGTAAAAGGTATACAGCTAAAGAGATCAGCCAGCTGGGAAAACAAACAGAAGACAGTGTGGAAAGGCAGCTAATGTAGTCTGTGGCAGGCTCTGGCACACATATATTACTACAATGTACCTTCCTGCAAGATGGTTCTGACAGAGATAAGACCAACACACACAGTTCTGTTACTAAGGTCCCAGAGAGCAACTGCTTAAGATGAACAAACCTTGCCGTGTTCACTTAACCCTGTCTGCAAGAGCCAGGCAGCCGTGTCACGGAGCCCTTGTGCTCAAAAGTTACGAGCTCTGACCTTCTTTTAATACTGTGAGGAAAACCCCAAGAACTAGTACAGCTCGCTACAAAGATAACTATGGAGAGCCAGTGCGGAGGGCAAACGCCAGCGAGACTTTGCAGCAGCTGTGAGCTCCAAACCCTGCGCTTGCTGAAGATGCAGCGTCGGCTGCGGGCCGGCGAATACCCCGAGGAGCCGAGACGGGAAGGGCGCCGGGCGGAGCAGCCTGCCAGCACCCTCCTGTCCCGGGGCACGGCACAACTCTACTATGCTTCTGCCGGCCGCCTCCTCCCGGCACCGCGGGTTCTACCGTCCGCCTGGGCGATGCTGGGGCACGAGGAGCCCTCGGGGGAGCCTCCCGCTCCGGCGAGAGCAGACGGGCCCCAGCCCCTCGCCCTCCTGAGGTTCGGGGAGCGGAAAGGCTTGGGGGGGGAGACGGAGGG
>VXAU01004747.1:23910-35528 GCA_013399695.1 Formicarius rufipectus | reverse complement strand
CGGCCCGGACGCGAACCCCCGAGGGGCTGGAGGTGGGGGGTGGTTCAGGCGGGTGCCTCTCCTCAGCGCAGTGGGCTGCGGGGGTCGCTGGGCCTCGGCTCTGGGAAGCGACGGCCAACCCGGGTTGTTGTTGTTGTTTTGGTGGCGGTGGTGAGGGCGCAGGGCGGGGAGGGCCCGGGTGGGAAGGTGCGGGGCAGGCCGTGGGGCAGGTCCCGCTTGCCCTGCCCTCCCCCGTGCTTTGTGCTGCCTCCTCTCGTTGCTAACGGAGGCTTCCCTTTGTCGGAGCGCAGGGTGACCTGTGAGGAATCGCCTTCCCCGCAGCCTGGACTTGGGATTCTCGTGGCCTAGCAAGAAACGGTTTCCTTTCCCGAGCTGTTGGCATCTTCCTGCAAGGATTCGGTGGTTCCCGAAGGAGTGGAGGAATGCGGCTGATAAGTGTTTAACCACACTGTGCGCCCACAGGCAATCAGCAGGCCCTGACTTCATCTTTTTTTTGGCCCTTTGGGGGTGGGCCTCACCTGCTTTGGGTACTTTTTTAGTGGCACTGTAGACCGAAGGAAATGGAAGAAAAGGAGCGATGTGATAAATTACAGCTGGTACCTTGACGCTAAGGGGAATTGTATATTTAGACATATTTTTCTCTCTTTTTTTTTTTTTTTTTTATTTTCTGGGTAGAGGAGGGGAAATACTACATTTTATGGGGTATGGGAGAAGGGAGGAAAAATATGTTGCAGATCTTCATGTGGTTTTTAAAACCAGCTGTCAGAGGGAATTACTGAATAAACTGAAGCACAAGAGGAGGGTTTGTGAGCTGGAAGTAGCACTAGCCCACAAAAGAAAGGGGCAGTGGGCTGCTGTTGTGACTGTGGAGGCAGAAACTTAAGCCTCCTTCGTTTCTCACCAACTACTCCGAATCCAACCGTCGAGAAAATGAGTTGCATGCCATGGAAAGGTGACAAGACCAAATCAGAATCTCCAGAGCCCCCCCAGCCACCGCCACTGCATATTTACCACGAGAAGCAGCGTAGGGAGCTGTGTGCCCTCCATGCCCTCAACAATGTCTTCCAGGACAGCAACGCCTTCACCAGGGAAACCCTGCAGGAGATTTTCCAGAGGTAGGATACTCTCTGTACTGCCATTAGCTTACCCTTGCCCTGTGTTGATTGGAGGAATTGTTAGGTCTTATTTGGGAAAATACAAAGAAAAGGATGGGTTCAGACTATTTCACTGCCTTGAATGGAATATATCTTCTTTTTCTATCCATGCAGAAATTCTGTCTCTTTTCACTTGTTTCTTAACCTATTCTCTCTGCCAGTTTGGGGTCCAAGGATTTTATTGCAGATGCTGTCATGTGGTTGGACTGCTGTCTTCTTCCCTACCCACTTTAATGAATTTTCTACCCATCTTGCATATTTTTGCCCCTGACTTGTACAGATATGTTATCTTGATGATAATAACAGATTTGTGGATTGCCTTGGGAGAATGAAGGCATCACGAATGACTAATGAGTCATCATTAAAACTCACTGACTTAGTACAACACTTCTAAGTTTTATGGAAATTAGGAGGTTTGCTAAATGAGTGACTCGTTATTCAAGTGATTCAATGAAGTTCATCAGGTGTTATATAGGGGTTTTTTCCATGCAGCAAGACTCTCAAATGTACTCTCAAACTGATTTTAGTTTCAGTTGCTTGTTCCCCATTTTCTATGGCACTGATGTTTCCCAACAGCTTCCGATAATTAATGAAGTGGTTTTGAGTTTTATAAGGATGAATGTAAATTATTAATTAATGTGGCCTGTGAAATAGCTCATATTTTGCTCAGTGTTTATTTTACACCATTTCATTGCTTTGTGGAAATTCTCTTATGCATGCCTTTAAAAATTCTAGTGACCTTTCATTGATGGAGCTGAGTAATCATACAGGAAAAGGGGTCTGCTCTGATACTCAGCCAACAGATACTGTAAGTCACATAAGTTACACTCGAATACCTGTTACCAGCAGTTGACAACATCTTGTTTTTGTGACAGGTAGGAGACCACATGTCATGGCAGTGGTTACAGGTACTGTAGGACAAGGCGGTTGTGGTACTGATGAGCAGGGAGCTGTGCATCTCTTACTGTTGTCCTGAAAACTGGCAAATTTATAGAACTAGTGCTTGAATCATGCCTGTCTTTGGCAAAAGAAATGTAGTAATGCATGATAGCAAATGTCAGATTGAAATGCTGTTTATAATATAAAAGATAATACTCCTGCTGGTGGAGTGGAGCTGGTCCATGGTAGGCTCAAGGCACTCTTTGTCCCTTGTAAAGACACTGTGGTTTTGTTCTAGAGTAGCAATTGTCTGAATCCTAATCACAGCTAGATTGCTCTCGGCCTGAAGCAAACAAAGGCAGCTCATGTGGTAGAAGTGTGATGATCTAATTTATTGGCTTTCTTTTGGTTTGGTGAGACAGAATTAGCGTGCAGCATGAAACCTCTCAGAAAGAGATGGGATGTTAGTCTTGTTGGACCTCTTGCCATAGAAGAAACAGTTTGATTTCAGCCTTGTGTTCTGTCCTAATATTCAGATGAAGATAGACAGATTGATTCAGCCCTATGGTAATATGGAAATTCCTCTTGGAAATGTGAGCTGTAAGCTATGTGTAGTGCCACTGCCTTTCCGTTTCTGTTGAGTTACTCCTTGTGTGTTGCTCTTTCATTTGCCTTTGAGCAGTGTGGATTTAATTACCCTTTATATGTCACTTGTCTTCCTTGTGTCTTATCATATTATGTTGATAAAGTATTGATGAATATTTTAATAAGCTACAATAATGTTGAGGTGTGATTTTTAAACCCAGTGTTGACAAGGTAATGAAATCACAAATAAACTTAAGCTTTCTGTAGCTTTTATCACATCCCTTGGAGAATGATTGAACCACATTGCTTAATCATTAGCTTCCCTTATGCTGCATTCTGTTGTGGAAGGCCAGGGTAGTCTTGATGATTATCATCACAAGATTGTGCCAAAACTTGCTTCAGGCACCCCTCTGATTCTGTAGTCTTTCCCTTGTCTTATTATTTTTAATATTTTTTATTATTTCTATTATCAAGAAATACATTTTTCATGTTCCTTTGGCTTTTGTTGCAGGAAGTAAGATGGCATGTTCCAAGTGTTGCGTGGAGATACAAACAAAATCTCTTTGCTTCACTGGAGTCTGTATTGAGACTTGATTAGGAAAGACAGCTGCATACAGGAATCTTGGAGCCCCTTGTGTTGAGACAGTATGTTGATGAAAGTTTCTGACTGAGAAGGATCAGGAGGATTATTACCTGGATTTCTGTCCAACTTTGTCAGTCTTTCTCAGCTCAGTGTCCAGATTTAAAAAAAAAAATAACAAAGCAAAAAAACTAAAACTCTGGGGAAGCAACTTAATTCCTTGTCTAGTCAGTATCCTTCAGCTGATGATTGTGAACTCTGCTTAGCTCTGTGTGTGGGTAGAGACATTGAGGTGATTCTTGGTACAAGTTTGCTCACAGGTGCTGATTTTTTGAGTGTCACCTCTGTTGGTCTCTTCATCTCATTTCTGGGGCTCTGAAAGTTGTGTGAAGGAACAAAGATAAATGTGTTCTCTCATCTCTCAAACTTGCATCTAAAATGTGGTGCCATGAGCAGATGCTTCTGTAACCGAAAGGGCTCTCTTAATTTTAAGGCTTTCCTAGCTTTCTGGTACTTGTGAGTTAGTGTATGATCTTCAGGAATTAGTTGTAGGCAAGTGAATTTGCTTTATGGAGATGCTGGAAGACCTGTGACAAGATACAGTTGCATCTCTGTGTTTAGTAAAATACAGCAGTGCTTTGGAGACTGAAAACCGGGAATCTCTGAAAATGTCCCTGCCTTCCTTGGAAATGTCCTCTGGGGGATATTAACAGTTTTTCCTCTTTCCATGGTGTTGTGGACTCTTCTCCCTTCTGTAAAGTCATTTCCCACACTGTTCTGCTGCAGTCAGCTCCAGCTTACAGCTGAAGCCAAAAGTTACCTGTCCTCAGACTGTGGTTGGTCTCAGACTCCCTACTCCAATCCACTGCTTTCTTCTTATTGTCAGATGCCTTATGCTGTTAGGGCAGGAATGCAGAAGGGTTGAGGAATTTTCACTGGATGAAATATGCCTGCAGAATGTGCACTGTTCTAAAGGCCAAGCAAAAAACGTGCAGGAACTCTAGGAGTTTTGGAGGATGCAGTTAACAGCAGGGAGAGGCAGGTGAAGTATGGGTGTTTGGAGGATATAAAATCTGAACCTTGCACCAACAGAACAAATGAAGTCCTTAACAATCAAAAGAGCAACTCATCACAACAGAATTGATCTCAAGCTTGACTTTCTTTAGACTGGCACTGCCTGCCTGACCTTTTTTCTGCTCCCAGTTTCCCCTGTGCTTGGTTTTCCAGCTGTCATCTTCATAATAATACATCCCATCATCATTTTGCCTTCTTTCAAAATTTCATGGGTGGATGAGGGAAACATAAAACTATAAAAGGGGCTAACAGGGTTTTTTTTTGCCACACATCTCTATGTCATACGTCTCGCGTCTGTTATCTGAATTTGTGGAAAGGCTGTCTTATATTTTCACATGTAACCTCATGGCACCCCACAGCTTCCTCACAAGAGGAGGTGGAGAGGCAGGCATTGATCTCTACTCTCTGGTGACCAGGGACAGGATCTGAAGGAATGACCTGAAGTCTGTGGCAGAGGAGGTTTATGTTGGATATTACGAACAGGTTTTTCACCCACGGGGTTGCTGGGCACTGGAACAGGCTCCCCAGGGAAGTGGTCATAGCACCAAGCCTGACGGAGTTCAAGAAGCATTAGCAAAATGCTCTCCAACACATGGTGTAATTCTTGGGGCTGTCCTGTGCAGGGCTAGGAGTTGGACTCAGGGATCCCTGTGGATCCTTCCTACTCTGCATATTCTGTGATTAGATGAACATGATAGACTGTGGTTCTGCATTTTTAGATGCTGTAGTAATGGAAGTGATGTCTAAGCAAGCTTATAGGTCAAAGCTGAAGAGATTTGTTCACAACAGGATTATCTGTTTAGTTACCTACAGTGACCGATTTTTTTTTTTTTACCATCTAGCAAAAGCAATGCTTTAGAAAACTCCCAGCACCAAATATCTTCACAGCTTTGTGGCTGAAGACTTCTTTCATTTACCAGTGCAGGGTGGGAAAACAACCTTTTCTGCATCAAATTTCCTCTGCCTCTTTCTCTCATCCAGTCTTCAAGACTGGTGTTGACTGTTGAACTCTCAAATTGTAATAGCCATTGTCCTAAATGGCAAATTGCCATTTACTTCAACTGTGAATTAAGGAAAAATCATATTGAAATATCTTTCAGAAGTATCAGTTCAGAGGAGGAGGGGGAAGACCTTTGTGGTCTCTTCACATTAAAGGCAGGATCTTTGGAGGCTTTGTACACCAAAGTTATTTTTAATGTATTGCTTAGTCTCCCCAGCCCCTTTGATGAGTGATAAGAGGGGGATGGCATAGTTTGCATTTAAACAAAAAACCCCTGAAAGGGGCTTCAGGTTATACAGCAAGTAGCCCCTTTGTGGGCAAAGGCCTGCTAGAGCAGTCAGTCCACTGTTCTGTTTGCAGGCTGTCTCCCAACACCATGGTAACCCCCCATAAGAAGAGCATGCTGGGAAACGGGAACTATGATGTGAACGTGATCATGGCAGCCCTTCAGACCAAAGGCTACGAGGCAGTTTGGTGGGACAAGCGCAGGTACTGACAACTTATGTGATTCTGGAGGTGGCTGCTTTTGTAAATCTGAGAGATTGAAGTGAAAGTACTAGAGCATGATCTTACTGCTGTTTTATTTTCTGCACACTTTCAGGGATGTTAATGCCATTGCCCTATCTAATGTGATGGGCTTCATCATGAATCTGCCCTCCAGCCTTTGCTGGGGTCCTTTGAAACTCCCCCTCAAGCGACAGCACTGGATATGTGTCCGGGAGGTGGGAGGCACCTACTACAACCTTGACTCCAAGCTCAAGGTGCCCGAGTGGATTGGAGGTGAAAGTGAGCTCAGGTAGGATTTCCTCAAATCCTTTCCTTTGGGAGGTGAAAAATCTGTCCTTAAACAGTTAGTAATTGAAACGTGTATGTGTGACCTTCAGTAGGTCAAAAGGGCAGAGCGAGGGAAATGCTTTTGGCAGTGGTGATCTCTGAGCTCAGGAGAGCCCAGCTTGGCTCTGTTAGTAGTGGTGAAAGCTAGAGGCCAAGTCTGGTGTTAATGGGTGGCACCTACAAAAAGATGTGCTCTGTTCCCTCCTCAAATGTGAGAGTATCAGCATTCTTTGCCGCTTCAGTAACTATCTGTTCCCAGCAAAAGGCTTTCCAGACTAAAAGTGCAGCCTTATCCCTGACAGCAGTGAAAGCTGTTTGTTAGGAATCACTTTCCTGTGTAAACAAATGCAGCTCTTCTGGCTTGGCTCCCCTTCCCTCTTTGATCTTAACATGAAGTGGTCATTGTAAATACTTCATAAAAGTCTCACCTGCTCTTGGTTGCTGTTTAACTTCCATTCCATCATGTTGTAAATCCTGCTAGCAGCTTTGCTATCTTGACTAGACTTGTTCTGAGATAAGGATTGCACATGTGCAGTATTTGCATTGCTGACCATGCCACTGAAGTCTTGGTAAAGGAAATATCAGCGTTCTGTGAATGTCTAGGATAAAATAACTACTTTATGGCAGTACTGTGCGGAGGTTCTGGTGGCTTTTATCCTGGGTGTATTGTTCTTCAGCAATAAAAGCGCTTTCTGTATTGGCAGTTTTGGAAATCTGAAGTGAAAGGTATCAGAGAAAACATTGATTTGTCTGTCATATTTATTGGAAGTAGTCCAAGTTTGGTATTAGAAAAAGCTTAGGAGCAGAAAGGGGCTAAAAACCCATGTCAAGTGACTGCTGTTACAACCTGTGATAAGGACATCTAAATTATGAGGTGTTTTTTTCTGCAAGTGTTCCCAGATTTGTTGGAATTATTTCAAATTACAGTGGGATTCTTGAAGAATCTGAAGAAATTGGTTTTAATTCTGTTTTTTCTGCCATGGAAAGTGACTTCTGTATAGACTTACCTCTCCTGAGGTTAAGATTATGTCTGTTTGATTCAGAGATAACTTTCTGGTCAGAGGTGTGTTGAATCTATTGAGACAAGTTTAATATTTGCTTGGGGTTTTTTTTCTGTCATAAAACAACTAAAGACTGTGGGTGGGTTTTCGCCTGTTTCTTGCCACATTCACATAGTTGCATTTAGTTGTTGTAGACAAGGACAGAGTTCTACATTCAGTAGCACTTATTTCTATTTCTCTTTATGATAGGGAATTTTTGAAACACCAGCTGAGAGGAAAGAACTGTGAACTCCTACTGGTGGTGCCAGAGGAGGTGGAAGCACATCAGACCTGGAGAGCTGACATGTGACCTGGACCAACTCTGTCCTCCCACTACAGCTCTTCCCTTCTACCAAACTCCTGATGTCCTAAAACCTGGATAATGGGTGCCCCAACTCTTCTCGTCTGGAATTTCCTTTATTAGGCCCTTCTCTTCCTTTCTTGGTGCAATAGGGCAATGGCACAGGACTTTGGGGGTGGTGGGTAGGGAGAAATTGAGGGCAGAGTGGAGGAAACTGGAATCCAATCACTTTAATTTCAAGGTGGATGAGCTGCGTGTCCTTTGGCCAGCTGGAAGACGTTGTGCTCTTTAAACCTGGGCTAGGGTGCCTGGAAACCTCCGGCCTCCCTTCCCCTGCGTGGTTCAATGTATGGTGGGACGCTGCTCCCTTTGGGGCTTGCAACAGAGGGGCAGGGGCCGAGCACACTCAGCCTCTTCACAAGTCTCTTCATCCAAAACAGGTCATCATGAAGACATCTGCAATTCCTAAGGGTCTCTCAGGACACTCAAACACTAGGAATGGTACGGTGCTCAGCACAACCCTCTGTTTCTTAGAGCTGGTTTGTGCCAGGAATTAGGAAACAATAATAAAAGCAGTGTCAACTTCCAAGAAATTCTTTGGGTAGCTAGAGGATTCTTCCCCAGTGTCTCCAGGGATTTATGTATGTGGTGAGTGGTTGTTTGGCAGAGTGTGGCTGGCTAGGATGACATGGAAACAGCAAGCACAGGCTGGCTGAGGAGTATCAGGTTTCTGGACTGGAGAGAGGCTGTAGTCTGGTTCAGTTTCTTTGTGCTATGGTGGGGTTTGGTTTTTTTTAGCATCCCTTTTGGTTTTCTGCATGGTAGTAGTTTAGAGGCTGCTTGGAGAGAGGAATAAAGCTGAAGAGGTTTTGAGAGAAATTAATTCACTTTTATTTTCCTCTCTCCAGAAGTCTAGCCCACTGTCATGAATGTCACGTGAAACATCCTGGAAAGAGGTCAAGTTATAAAACAAAAATGGGCTGAGGGAAGCCTTCGTAACAGTCAGTTTTGCCCTTTTATAATTACTGGCTGCTGGTGTGGGAGCTGCAGAGGGTCCCCCAGAACTTTCAAGTGTTAGAGATGCTCTAGCTTGGTAGTTGAACCAACCTCTCCTTGAACATTGGCCAACAAACATTCCATTAATGGATGAATCGCTTTTTCCTGCCTTCTGTGGGGAAGAGTGACTAGACATGGAGACTCTTAAGAGGAATCCCTACTGGCTGTTTCCCAGTCACCCAGGCAAGCTGTTGCTCAGCCATGCCTTCCATGGCACAAGGAGGGAATGCTGAATTTGGAACAGACTTAGTTGTGTTTGGGACTTCCTGGCTGAGCTGCTGTTTGCTTCCCCCTTTACGTGTCTCAGTTGAACAGCAACCTCTGGGACCTGACAGAGCTCAAAGGGTCCAGCTCCACCATGCAGGAAAGTCTCGTTACAGATGTTTGAGCTGGTGAAAGGAGAGCTTGTAACGACCTTTTCTCAGTTACTTTTCAGAGCTCTGCAAATGGCAGGAGTGGGTGCTTGAAGCTGACAGACCACCAAAATGGCACCTTCCCAACAGAGAAGATGGTGTTCACTGACTCCTGGACATCTGGCATGCACTGTTTTGCAGTCCTCAGAGCACAGCCTCCCACAGTAAAGGGCAAATGGCTCTTACATTTTAAAAAGTCCTGTTTCGTAACACATTCCAATGACCAATACCAGCTGGCAGAGTTTTTAAACATTTTTCAGGCAGGATGTGCAGCCTGCAGGCATTCTGCTCCTGACTTGAAGCCATTTCTTCAAGAGGGTGAAAAAATCTCAACAGCAACATTTTCTATGCTGATTGAAGTCGCACTTTGGAGAAAAACCCTGTTTGCATGGAAACTGCAAGCCAATGGATCAGTGCACAATATGCAAAGATGTTTTAAAATACTTTGGGGCTACTTTCCTCTCCTTGTACATCAGCTGCTTTCCCATGGAGGGGGAAAACAGTGTGATCCAGCTGCTCAGGTAAAGGGAAGGTATATGATCACCCCCCCCACGGGAGGCGAGGCTGCTGTGCCCAAGGGTGGGTGAGCTGGTCCAATCCCACCGCTCAGGAGTGGGGAAGCCCCAGTTTGTTTTCTTGCTTGTTTGGTTTTGTTAGAGCCTTGTCTTGGGTTTGTTTACAGAGATGTATTTTGTTTAACCAAATATTAAAAATGGGAAAAAAAGTTTCCATATAAATGTCCTATCACTTCTGTATGTTCAATTGAATTGTTCTGTAACAAAGTACATAAAGGATAAATAAATTTTTTCTTTGGTTATAAAACCACCACCTTTCTGTGAATTAATGTTGAATGACAGTCAGTGGTGCTGAGCACCTCCCTGAGAACTGCCTTCAGCCACGCAAGGCTTCCCCACTCTTCTGAAGGTGACAAAGCCATGTCAGTCCCTTCCCCCAGTGCCACCACAACCACGCATGAAATGGAGAGGTCCTGACCCACAAGGCCCCCAACAGCTCTGAAAGAACTGATCCTCCCTCAAAGACATCTATTAAAATCACACTGCTCAGGTTGGATTTATTTAATACTCCATACAAAAAAATACGCAGCTGATGTCTGAAGTTCTACTTTATGAGGCAGAGAATCTGCGTGGATGTGATCGTCTCAAACCTGGTCTGCTGCTCCCTCAGTTCTCACACACACACACAGCTACAGTGAAAGTGTTTCTGCAGACGCATCTTCCCAAAGTGTTTTCCATGGGGTATTGATTGCCACCTGCACCCCTCCTTCCTCTGCTGGGAAAGTTGCTCCTCCTCCTGCCTTTGGTGTCCTTCAGCGCCAAGTCAGGCAGCAAAGAATTTGTTCTGACTGCTGCTTTTCAAAGCCTGACCTGTGCCCCGGCGTGGTTTGGGGCAGGCAGGGGCAAAGAAGCTGGCAGAGAAGCTCCCAAAGTTCAAGTCTGTCAGTGGTTATGGCGTACTGATTGAATAAAAGGAAATACTCATGATTTCTACAGGAGGGGGGATGCAGACAGGAACCGTCATCAGGTCCAGGCGGAGGGCTTCCCCCCCTGTTATGAACAGGTCAATGTCCCAAAGGAGAACCAAAAATAAAACCAAACCAAACAAAAAAATGCCCTGACCCAACAAATCAACAGTTCAATATATCATAATCACAAGGTCTTCCCACTTGATACGACTCCAGCTCAGCTTCCACAAATTAGATCTTTCCAGACAGCGGAGGCAGGGCCCCTGGCATTCCCCCTGAAAGCCCTGTGTTAGGTCCAAGGAGGATCTGCAAGGAAAACAAGTGGCTGAAGGGCTTCAAAGACACAGGACAGCTTCCCACACTGTCCACCCTCCCACGGGTACAGGTGGCACCCCAGCTGAGGTCAGTGCCCCACCACAGCCTGTATTCCAGCCCCTTGGGGCCTATCTCAGCTGGAGAAAGACAGGTTGTGCTTGCCAGAGACTACCACCACCCTGACACTGGCAATTGGCAGAGTTGTCCCACTGGAACATCCAGCTGGAGCATCTGGCAGGATGAGTGAGGTCACAGTGTGTAGCAGACTGCACTCCTCTCCCCAGGCTCCCTCAGCAGCTGATCAAGGCGGGGAGACACAAGCACCTCCAGCCGACTCTGTAGGGGGGTGTTCCTGCCTCACCTGTCGCTGTTGCAGCTGCTGCTGTTGCTCCATCTGCAGTTTTTCGGTTTCAAAAACGACAGGAAGAACCAGAATCATGAAGGAGGTGGTCCCAATCCACAGAGCTGCCCTAGAGAATCTAGCACGGAGAAAGTACGTTAGGCCTGAAAATCAATTCTTAAGCCACTCCCACCTGGAACAACACTCCCCGCGCTTTCTTTCCGTACCTCGGGCAAAAGCTTTCCCCCAAACCAACGCCCGAGCTTCGGGTGGCACCTCATGCCTGCCCTCCCCACGCCGCCCAGCGACAATGAGCGCGGCGCTGCCACTGCCCTCCGGCCCCGCACTGCGCTACCAGCACCCGAACCGCGGCGGAGCCAGAAGAGCCGTCTCGCAGCCCCGCTCTACGCTACCAGCGTCCAAAGCATTCCCGGAGCCGGGAGAGTCGCCCCGCGCCTCCCGCTCTGCCCTCCGGCCCTGCACTGCGCTACCAGCGCCCGAAGCCTTCGCGGAACCGCCAGGGCCGCCCCGCGCCCCCACTCCGCCCGAGGGGCCCCCGCCGCC